>JBAJFG010000490.1:0-142203 GCA_037903475.1 Ancylostoma caninum
AGTCGTGGAATGGATAAGGTGCGGGATCGAATGATATGGAAAGAATGCCGACAATTAACGCGGGCGAAGACAAGGCCTCTTAGCATTGAACGAAAGCTTAAATCGACGTAGATGAAGTGCATCCGGCTCGGATTCGAGTGAAGTGCTCGGTAGCCAACTAGAAAGAAAACTGAGTTAACAACGCAGAAGGAAATAGCGCAGGCAGATGGCAGCTCACCCTAGCTGAGATGTTGACACTGAAACAACGCCAAATATTGGTGAGGAATTACTGGCGAAAACGAAAGTTAGGATAAACAAGGACGCTCATTGACGAGAAGGCTCATTCCTATCTTTGTCGAATACTTAGCAGCATAAAGTGAAGTGATGTTCTATTATATCTCAACCAGCCTGATCGTCCGGCTAACGCCGGACTCTCAGGCTTCTTTTCGTGCTCGCTTCGCTCGCATATTTTCATTGTTCTCAGATAAGATTAGTGCAGGTGGATGAACAGACACTATCCACAGAGAAGCATTCTTTACCGCGGTTCATGGAACCACTGACCCACTATGGACAGCTCCCTTCCAACAATTTGTGGTGCCGCATTTCGGAGGAAGTAAATAGCAAAAATTGACCGAGTAAGTGCAAACTGAGATTGGACCTGAACACCGGTGCACCCTTATCTCACCGTTGGAACGTGCCTCCAAAAGTTCCTCCCGTTTTGGATGCCGGCGCACACTTGTCACGCCGTTGGACCCGACTCCAGGCGTTTTCCCACTTTCGGAAACCGGTGCACCTTTATCACACTTTTGGACTCCACCCGTTTCCCCACTTTTAGACGCCGGCGCACCCTTATCAGACCGTTGGACCCGACTCCAGGCGTTTCCCCACTTTTGGACGCCGGCGCACCCTTATCACACCGTAGGACCCGACTCCAGGCGTTTCCCCACTTTTGGACGCCGACGCACCCTTATCACGCCGTTGGACCCGACTCCAGGCGTTTCCCCACTTTTTGACGCCGGCGCACCCTTATCATGCCGTTGGACCCGACTCCACGCGTTTTCCCACTCTCAGAAACCGGCGCACCCTTATCACAATTTTGGACTCCACGCGTTTCCCCGCTTTTGGACGCCGACGCACCCTTATCACGCCGTTGGACCCGACTCCACGCGTTTCCCCACTTTTAGACGCCGGCGCGCCCTTATCACACCGTTGGACCCGACTCCAGCGGTTTCCCCACTTTTGGATGCCGACGCACGCTTATCACACCGTTGGACCCGACTCCACGCGTTTTCCCACTTTCAGGAACCGGCGCACCCTTATCACAATTTTGGACTCCACGCGTTTCCCCGCTTTTGGACGCCGACGTACCCTTATCACGCCGTTGGACCCGACTCCAGGCGTTTCCCCACTTTTGGACGCCGGCGCACCCTTATCACACCGTTGGACCCGACTCCAGGGGTTTCCCACTTTCGTAAACCGGCGCACCCTTATCACACCTTTGGACTCCACGCGTTTCCCCGCTTTTGGACGCCGACGCACCCTTATCACGCCGTTGGACCCGACTCCACGCGTTTCCCCACTTTTGGACGCCGGCGCACCCTTATCACACCGTTGGACCCGACTCCAGGCGTTTCCCCACTTTTGGACGCCGGCGCACCCTTATCACACCGTTGGACCCGACTCCAGGCGTTTCCCCACTTTTGGACGCCGGCGCACTCCTACAGCAACAGTGGACCCGGTGTAGAACATTTTCTTCACTCTAGGCCACGCCCTCGAATTTCGTTTCACACACACACACACACACACACACACACACACACACACACACACACACACACACACACACACACACACACACACACACACACACACACACACACACACACACACACACACACACACACACACACACACGCACACACACACACGTGACAGACTAAGCCCTTTATTATAAGTCATGATGTTTATTATTCGAGAGATGTTAGCTTGCTTTAATCTCGACTTGAATACTCTGCTGTTTTGAGCCTGTGCAACATCATTAGGTAGAGTTTGAAACACTCTGGGCGTTCGATTGAAGATGTTATTATACATTTATGCAAAGATCTTCTTCTGAGTTTTTATATAAAGCAGACTAAAAACACCTAGTCTTACATTAGTAGGTCTGCAGTATAACTATATACATAGTCCCGTTTGGTGAAAGCATGACACCTGAATAAGTATGCTGCTTCTCACTTTCACCTAGAGATTTCAGAATCCTTTGTATGTTTTAAATTTGCGACTACTCGTCTATTTGCTTGCCAGTGAATCAATACAATTTCGTTTTTGCCAACATCCCTTAAAGCTTTTAGAGATTGATTAGTCCCTAACTGCTAATTTTATTCTATTTTTAATAAATTGCTCAAAGGTAATGATGTTTTGATGTACTTTTGCGCTTCTACGTCGAGCTTGTTTTTGCGATTTTAGCCACCTAACAATCGCCTGCTGAGAAACTGTTTTCTGCTCTATGCTTTGTCAGATATTCCATCATAATCAAAATCTGTTCTTTCACTTATGGGAATCTGTTAAAAACTAGCTTCCCTTCGGGACGCTAGAAAGTGGGGTGGGGCAGCCACTTGGGACATGTGCAAAAGCTTCGCACTTGCCAAATTTCTGGAAAATTGATAAAAAAAAGTAGAACCAATCTTCAAATGGGCCCAAACATGAAGTCCTTCTCATGAGTTGAGTATGAGTATGAGAAGTCCGTTCTCCATCGTATAGAGAATTCGTGCGTATTTCTCACTACCGGGAGAACGCAGACGCGTTCTCCATCGGCAGAACTGTATACTGCCGTTCCCCACACTTCTGGACCAGGGTGAAATCGCATCCGAGTGTTTTCCACACCACTGGACCGCAGCGAGCTTTCCTTCCATCGGTGCACCCGTATTCTCGCGTCATCTTCACTAATAGTCCACAATAACCCGTTCATCGTCTGCCGTATTCTTGTATTCTCCACTTTACTGAGTCACAGCGGACCGATCCTATATTGGTGGACCCGTATCGTGGTGTTATCCACACCACTGGGCCGCGGCGGGCCCTTCCTCCATCTGACCGTCCGCATTCTGACGCCTTCCTCACAGTTAGGGCAAGCCGGATCCGTTTTCCAGGGGCGGGTTCGCATCCCGGCATTCTCAACACTATCGGACCAAGGTGAACCCGTATCCTGACGTTCTCCACACCATTGGGCTACGACGGGTCCTTTCTCCATCTGTGGACCAGCGTTCTCGCGATTTCCTCACTGTAGGGCCGTGGCGGACCCTTTGTCCATCAGCGGAGCCGTATACTGGTGTTCTCCACACTATTGAGCAATGGCGGATCCTTCATCGTGGACCCGTATTCTGGCGTTCCCCACACCAATGGGCCAGGGCGGGCCCTTTCTCCATCGTTGGACCCGTATCATGGCATCCCCCGCACCATTGGGCCACTGTGGGCCTTTTGTTCATCGGTGGACCCGTACTCTGGCGTCCTCCACACCACTGGGCCACAACGGGCTCTTTCTCGTATCATGGCATCCCCCGCACCATTGGGCCACTGTGGGCCCATCCTCCATCGGTGGACCCGTGTCATGGCATGCCCCGCACTGTTGGACCACTGTGGGCCCTTTGTTCATCGGTGGACCCGTACTCTGGCGTCCCCCACACCAGTGGGCCACAGTGGGCCCCTTTCTCCATCGTTGGGCCCGTGTTATGGCATGCCCCACACCACTGGGCCACGGCGGGCCCTTTCTCCATCGCTGGACCCGTACTCTGGCGTCCTCCACACCACTGGGCCACAACGGGCTCTTTCTCGTATCATGGCATCCCCCGCACCATTGGGCCACTGTGGGCCCATCCTCCATCGGTGGACCCGTGTCATGGCATGCCCCGCACTGTTGGACCACTGTGGGCCCTTTGTTCATCGGTGGACCCGTACTCTGGCGTCCCCCACACCAGTGGGCCACGGCGGGCTCTTTCTCGATGATTGGACCCGTATCCTGGCGTCCCCCACACAACTTGGCCACGGCGGGCCCTTTCTCCATCGTTGGGCCCGTGTTATGGCATGCCCCACACCACTGGGCCACGGCGGGCCCTTTCTCCATCGCTGGACCCTTATTCTGGCGTGCACAACACAACTGGGCCACGGCTGGCCCTTCCTCGATCGCTGGACCGTGTCATGGCATGCCCCGCACCATTGGGCCACGGCGGGCAGTTTCTCCATCGTTGGACCCGTGTCATGGCATCCCTCGCACCATTGGGCCACGGTGGGCCCTTTGTCCACAGGTGGACCCGTATCCTGGCGTCCCCCACACAACTTGGCCACGGCGAGCCCTTTCTCCATCGTTGGACCCGTGTCATGGCATCCCCCGCACCATTCGGCCACGGCGGGTCCTTTCTCGATGGGTGGACCCGTATCCTGGCGACTCCCACACAACTGGGCCACAGTGGGCCCCTTTCTCCATCGTTGGACCCGTATATTGTTGATGAATATTGCTGATTGGTTACACAATGTCATGCATTGATATGTTGAGGCTTCTACTCTGTGTTGGCGCACAAGCTTTCTCGAAAACAGCGGACACCGTAACTGCACAATCGCTTGGAGACCTCAGGGGGGGGGGGATGCGGCAGATGCATCGCCGAATGGGCCGACAGCATGACTGCGTGCAACACCCTTTATCAGAGACGTTGTAGAGTCTTCAAAGAACCCACTCATCGTTGCACTGGAGGTGGTTGAACACCCGCAACTGTGGAAGGGGGATTTTCCTACTCCGTATGCTACACTGCTTGAAGTTGTAAACAATTCCTCACCCCTACGCTGCGAGACCGCCAGCGAAGGTGATGAAATCACCATCCCGTGCATGCGGGAGAGCCAGCAGTGACGTAATTGCGAGTCCCGAAACGAACGTGTCTGCGTCCATGGAAATCGGCCATTTCGCCCCATAGTCTGCGCCTCAAGATTGCGGTGTCTATGAGTGCCGCCCCGTATCTCTAGCCGCTCTAGCCCCTTTACGGTGCTTTGTTTAATAGATTACTACTTGTCCTTGGGGTGCACAGGTTCTTGCCATGCTATTAGCTTTGCTTTCTTTATTTCTGGCAAAAATGTTCCGGGAAATTAATGCAATACGTGGCCAAAATTCTGACATTCTGGATTTATTGCAAGACATCACTGAGTATGCGTACTTGAGGCTGTCATGGCTCAATGTTTGAATCCCAGTCTGGGATAACACTCACCACGTTTACTCATAGTGCCTTGATTCCGATCCTGTGGATTTAATTACACCGCTTTCTTCCAGTGATTTAATATCATAAAATTGGTCATCTTAGTCATTTTTCCTCTAAATAATCGCTGCGTGAAAGAATCTGGTAATTAATAACATTCACGGTATGTAAAGTTCATGCTTTATCAATAAAAAATTTTGCCCTTCAAGGATTATTACTCATCTTCTCACTGATTTTTCATAAAGGCAAATTCCAGGAACGTGAACTGCCAGCAAAATACTACGCTAATTACTCGTTGCTCTCTTCAGAACATTCACTGTCCACGTTAACTTTCACACAATTTTTACGTGAACTTTTTCAACTGACGTTAATTAGGCTTGATCGTACTTTACAAAAAGGTCGTAGGCGCAACTTTAGTGAGTCTAAAAAGTTTGAATTCTTCAAGGTACTTTATAATTGGAGTGGGTGGGATGGGAACTTGAACAGCTTTAGTTCACTTCACGCCTGCTCCTCCGCTCTGTTGTCCCGCTACTTTATTGTCTTACCCTTGCTGTTGAAATTCAACTTTTAGCTTTTTTCATTTTGTCGTTGTTGTTGCTGCTTGGTGTCAATTGTACCTGCATGAAATAACTTTCTTCTTCAAAAGCCCAATCCTTCAATCTTTGGAGCCTATATATCCAAAATCAGCTAATTCAGCCACTTATTATAATACAAGCAGTCAAAATTGAGTTAGCTTTCGGCTCTGTCTGACACTTCAACTCCTAGTAGTTTTCTAGAAATCTCTACATCAGTACAAGAAAAGGTAATATTCCTTGATGTTTTTGATATTTGGTCAACCAGGGTACTGAGAGGAATACATGGTTTTTTTATTAATATATATAACAATTAACAAAAAGTTACTAATTCCATTATCGCTTCCTGCACATAACCGTGAAGCGCCACTCTTCAAATTTTGTGAGCCAAAGTATCTTTGTCGGTTTCTGCCCATTTAAAAGAATGTTTTGGAAACATGTTGCACTCTCTTTGGTACCATATGCATCTGTAGCAAAATTGCAGGCCTACCAAGCGCGTGTCCATGTGGATTAACAAGTTAACTGCTAGTAAACTACTCAAATATGAAACACACTGAAATAAGAGTAAAGCTAAAGCTATACAAGTTCAAACTCTCCTTATCTATGATGCATAGCGGCACCAATGAGGTGAACCCTCAGGATGGAGAGCAAGTCCACATGAGCGATGAAAAATAAACTATATTGTAAGTCACCTATCTCGAATGCCCTGGAAGTTGTGACTGCAGATTGGAAAGCAAACAAAATTACATACTGTGAACTGAGAAACTCTTGGAATAAATGTATAAGAAATGAAGACAATAATAGTATTCAAAACAAGAAATAACAATGAATAATAAACTGCCCGAATTCTCGAATGCTTTGTAGAGCTCTTTTCTCACGAAAGATACGAACAACAATGCTAGGGCAGGAAGACTTGGGTGTCCGCTACTCACAATCAGTAACCTTTTCGAGACCTGATTTTCAAAAATTTGATCAATAAAAAATTCATTTTGAAAAGAAAAATGAAAACATATATTTGAGTAGCACATTGGACATTTTTGTAAAATCATCTTCAACCAAGTAAAATCATCTTCAACCAATGATGTGATATGCGGTGATTCCCACTTTTTGTGTAAAAACACCCTAGTAAAGGTACTTATTGTAAGGTTATGCAACCGATTTCCCTGAAAATTCCTAAGATTTGGCTAAAATTCAGCGACCACGGAAAATCCTTAGAGTACTGCCACTACTATGTATGTACGTGTGAGTTGTTTCCCTATTCATTGCTACCGTAAGTAACAACACAACACACGTAGCTAACACCACGTCAGGGTTGGTTACCATTCCTTAACACACAGCTGAAATTGTCCAATGGCATGATTCATGTAAAGTGGTACCGAAAAGAGAGTTCAAAGAACATCATATTACATGCAAGGTCCGCTCACCCCACCTCTGTTAAGCGCGCTGTGATTCGTAACATGTTCAGAACAGCAACCCAAGTCAGCACTGGAGAGGCAGAATGCAAGGAGTCCAGAAAGTTGGCGCTGCGTGTAGTCCGCGAAAACGGCTACATATCACGAGAACATCAGAATCGCAGAACACCTAATGAAGGCAGAAATCACGGGTGTAGTAAAAAACTCCCTTTGTGCATTCCGTTCATTTCAGATAGGGTAAGTGATGCTGTAAAACAATGTCTTATCCGGGCTCAGTTGCAAGATGACGTCGTTTTAGTTAACATCCCTAACGACAACATCAAAAGACAATTGGTCCGGAATAGACTGTATGACAGAAATTGTCTAACCGAGCGATGCGTTACTTGTCCCTACGGTAAAAGCGGAGATTGTGCTAAAACAGGAGTTGTCTACCAAATTGAATGCCTGATCTGCCACGCGATTTACATTGGGGAGACCGGTCGACCGCTGCATGTTCGAGTAAATGAGCATTTGGCTGGTAAAAGACGGGAAAGTTTGATAATGCCGCTCGGGAGACATAGGCGGGAAGACCACAGTGGAAACGACTTTGCAATTGCGTGCACGATTCTGGCTCACGAACCAGAAATTTCGGCTAGGAAAACGCTTGAAGCATTCTGGATTTCTGTACGCAATCCTAGAATGAATAACAGAAATGAGCATTTATCGATAACCAGTGAGCTGATGCCGTTCATACCATTGTGTGAGATATGAGATATTTATATGATTGTCACCGATCAACTCATGCACAACCGCTGAGCAACACTCAGTCGTCCGCTGGTGACAATCGTGTATAGTAGTGTGCGGAAAAACATCCCGCATATTGGTGGAACACCGGGTGAGTTTCCTCTTTACAGTCGGTACTCATGGTTATCTGCCCGGAATGAGTTGAATGTGCAGCTCAGAAGAGGTGTTTGATGGGTTAGAGCGCAGATTCAAAGAAATTGATCCACTTTCAGGCCTTGAAAACGACTTTCTGTCGAAACGTCGGCCAATAAAGGTGTTCCTATAACAACCTGTATGGCAGAAAAAACATTGAAGATATCAATAGCTACCGTAAGTGTTATTCAGGTTGCCTTAGACAATCTAGATCCATTCTATTCCTAATGCTGTTCGACTAGCGAACTGTAATCATGTTCGAATGGTCGCTGATCACACTGTTTGAGAAAACAGCACACAGTATCCGTTCCAGAGCAGTGTGTTTTGTTCATACAACTGAAGAGAAGGGGAGTAATCTCAAAAGTTCGTGAGCTCCTGGCTAATTATTTCTCTTTGAGCAGTAAATCGCCGTATGTTTTCACCTACAGGGCACATTCTGTTTTCTTCCCATGAGTTTCCTAACGAGTTAGTGTTTTCCCAGGAGTGGTGGGGATAACACATACTCTTCAGTGTATGTCTTCAGAGGCAGCTGATCTTTCTCTCTGCAGCGTAGTTTTAGCGTTCTATTTTATCCAGTTGTAACACCATCCAAAGTTCCAAGGATTCATTCATTAAATGTAATTTCTCCTACTACCCTATCTTCTATCGGAAAAAAAGAAAGGGTCACAGCCGCAGGCGGTCATTACTGTTCACGGTGAGACGTCACAGTTTTCCTCTGAACCTTACCATCGAATCACAAATAGTTTTTTTTTTCATGTTTTTAGCAGAATATATCTCGAAAGTCAGATTTGAGACAAGCCGAAACCATGCTACGTTACTCTTCACTGAGAGCTCCACAGCAGATAAGGAAAACGGAGCATCACAAACTGCAAATGATAGTATAGATTTTGTTACGAGATGTTGGACCCCACTAGTATCCTCCCTAGTAAATGGTCAAATTTTTTTCTCTTCTGCTTTTGCAAAAACTCCTACCTGGCTGATTCTTTAATCACTATTAACTTGGAAGGATTTGCTGACACGGCACGAGAATTAAGCGCACAAGCTGCGGCAACCTAACAATGTGCCAACTTACACCTTTACTAAAACACAATGCCGAGCCAAGACGCGAATGTGTACACGCAGCTCCGGACAAGTAGACAAAAGTTGGTGAATTTACATATTCGAAATATTTGAAACAATTTCACGAAAAATGTGAGGCAGTTGCGCACTTATGCGAACAGGCTGCCTCGTTCCTAAAGGCAGCAACTCATCTTACAGTCGTTTTCGAGATTTCGCACGAGAAGTATCTACAGGGTGCGCTGACAACAGTGGTGCGCATGATTCCTCACAGAAATGCGAAGGAACCCGTCTTTTAGCCCTTTCTTTCGCGAAGAATCCGAGGTGTCCATGGAGACCACTGCCACTAAGCAGGGTACTCTGAGATACGCAGCCTGAACATTTTAAGGGTCTTGTTGCCTGGCCAGCAGACGTGCGTGCCCGCTGGCCAGGTACGCAAGAGCCGTAAACTGGTCAGGCAACACCCAGAAACTGTTCAGGAAACTCAGACCCGGAATGTGATCGGGCAACACCCTGGACGTCCAAACAAAATTCAGATGAAATGGTCCCTCACAGTGTGAGGTCGTGCAAGGTCCTGGGAAACTGTACCACAACAATCACGGTGGAGGGGCCATCCCATCCCAGCTTTGAGTGCACGAGCCAGTTCATGACGCAGTCGTTTTCGCCTCGGAGCTCAGAACACCTCCCCTTAGTTCTCCCCTTCATTGTGCTGTGTACATGCGGCAGGTTGCAACTCGTATACTAGTATGAGGAGAATCCTTTTTGACCGAGAATTTGCGCAATTTTTGAGTTTATGGGGGGAGGGGCGTTAAGGACACATCCATCTTGCATAAGCTTAAGCTCTAAGTGTCACACTGTAGAAAACTGTGTGGGAATACAAAAAATGCCTGTCAACACCCGTAATCTGGTCAGGCGACAGGCGATAGCCGTAACCTGGTCAAGCGGCATCCGCTTCAGAAAACAGCAAGTCCGGGAATCTGATCAGGCAACACTCTTAAATTGAGCCGATTCGGCCGTTGACCCGTAATATGTTCAGGCAACATCCGAAAACGTCGGCTCAGCCGTGAACTGGTCAGGCAAACTTCAGATCTCCTGTTCCTGCTTAGGCACCCTTCTCCCGCCTGCTAGTCCGGCGCCGAACTTCAGAGTACTGGTGGCGAACCACCGATTTCACCAACCCAGCTGCCTGGTGACAAGTTTCTGAAGGGGCACAGTAGGATCTTCGTTGAACCCGAAGGGTGCCAAGGATAAAATAAGAATGTGCTTTTTCACTTTTTTCTTGTCATGCTTTAATGGTAGAGGTCCTTTTTCCTCACGAAACAGTGTGTTTGTCCACAACAGATGTTAGTTATTTTAGTTATTTTCGATCCCATTTTTTATCTTACATTTCTTTCGACTGCTGGTTAAGACTTATGGCTTGGAACATGCCTTCGTAGGGCATATGAGCACACGTACCACAACACCTGTCAGAGCTCGTTTTGTGTACTGATCTTTTCCTTCAGCTCGTTACTACCAGGTACAAGCCAGTTTACATCACCTGGTTTGGTCTTTTCCCCATTTGATCCAGATCTCGGTCAACGTCGACGTCTCTTTGGCTGCTCAGCTCGGTGTTACGGGGTACTCCCGATAAAGGATGAAGACAGCTAGTGCAAGGCTGTCAAACCATTAAGTATGTAGTGCCTCTTGGACACTGATAGCACCTTTTGGAATGGTCCGTGTCTGGTCTGAAACCTCCTTTTGTCTACCACCACATTTTTATTCATTGAATTTTCATTCACCTTTCCAATGTTTACCACATATCCTTCTTATTTTGGCAACCATTCCAGGAACGTTTAAGGTAAATGGATGAGTTATGACTCACAAATCATATCCATAAATTCCCTACTTCTTGGAGCTGTTGTTATGCGAAACTTCATACTTCCGGTTTTGGTAGAGGACACTCTCATGATTTGTTTTCTCAGAAGCTAGCAATCCTCGGAACAATAGTAGAGAATGGAGTTGTCGATGTGAGTTGAGCGATATTGTATGTGGTCGTCTAATTATACCATAATTCTGTGAATAGATCCGTTACAAGCGCTTTCTCGAAAAACATATTGTCATGTGTCAAAGCATCTACGTGAAAAACACAGATCAGAATAAGGTTCGCCAGTGCTGGTCTCTGCATTTCACATAAATAATTTGTTTATTAATGAGTGTCATTTACGCTTTCTTAAACGAAAATATCTCACAGGAAAACAGTTCAATGAATTGAGACGTACCAACAAGGAATGTTTCTTGATAGAAGCGAATCCGACTTATCCCGATTTTCGGCAAAAAAAGCTGCACACATTTCGAACGATCGATAAAATCAATCAATAAATCGGTATCGGAGTGGACAGTCCAGGGATGGGCATCCTAGCCCATATGCTGGGTTTGGAGGATGTCCCTTTTTCGCGAGCTTCATTCTTCGCTATCTCGTTTGCAGATGCCACCGTTTGAATTTGGTGCTCGTCGCTTACATTTTTGAAAAAAAAAGGCGTAAAAGCTGCTATGTTTCACCTAAAATTTCAAGTACTGATTTTTTATCATTTAATATTGGAATTAACATTTTTAGTATTTTCATTATTCAGTCTGGGCCCCGAAGTGGCGGCGTAGTTGCCACTTCTTTCCCCACGTCCACCACCTCCTCTTTGGCTTACCCACTCATGCGTCCGCTACTGCAGCCTGATCGTTTTTGATCTCAAGTCTCGGTTTAATTGAACTTTTTTCTAGTTCCTTAACTTATCCTCCACCTCCAGAAACTCATAAGGATCATGATATAGTGCAGGATAGAATTTAAATATAAAAAAGCAGTACAGGAACAGCATGTAGCTAACTCGACATTGTTCGGTAGAACGAGCAACATTTACCACTTTCTATTGAACGGCAGATTCTTGAGGGAAAAGAACTACGGAAATTTGTATAATTACTATTTGCTAAAGATTGATACTGGTATCGAGCAACCAGAGTTCTTCGACCCATTCGTTCAAGAGTTTTGAAACACCCTGAGACGCTTCATGGGACAGAACAACCCAGACATCCGAGACACCCTAACTCTGTGTATCTCACTGTTTAGCGGAATGTCCTGTCAATATTTTCTTAAAAGTTGCTTGGGTAACAGTTTCTGATGTAGTTTAGGCCTTTCTGCCCACAATTATTGAAATTCCTTCCTTCCCGTCATTTTTCATGCGGAATCTCTGGAACTCTGAAAATCTTTTTGTTCTGCTGAAGCATTTTTTGTACTTTACAAGCCACTACCGCTCCTCTGTCTTAAAACTGATCTCTCTGGTTGAACGAACGGCTCTGGATTCTGAATATGTATGTCCGGGTCGAGATTAGGACATACTAGTTGGGATGTGGATGCTCAAAATGCCTTTTGAAGTTGACTATATTAGTCGCGCAGTCGAAAGTTTCAGGTTCACACCCAGGTCCTAGGTTTTCAGTGTCATAGCTAAAATTTTCAAAGAATCAATCATGAGTCTCGCTCTCTTCCGTATACAAGGTGGTCCACATGAAGTGTGACGGGCTCCAGGAAATCAATTTTCGGACATTTTTATTGCTTGTTTGTGCTTTTTGATGGTGTTATTCGTTTCTCCCGTATTTTTTAGCCCTAATGTGGCCAGTCTTATTCTCTGTTTTTATATAAAGATGGTATCGCATGAGGATCGTTCAGCAATAGTCGCTATGTACAAACGTGGGACGTCAGTTTTCAAGATTTCGAAGACGCTCAAGCTACATCGGAAGCAAGTGCATCGCATCATAAAATGTTTTGAAGAAACCGGAGGGATAGATAATTGTGCGAGAGGAAGACCTGAATGAACTGCAAGGACCCCTGCACTTCGAAAGGCTGTCAAAGACAAAATTCACCGGAATCCTAGAAAAAGCACTAGACAATCGGCTAAAGATCACAAAACAAGCCGTTCAACTATGCAAATACTAAATAGAGATGATGTCGAGCTGTATGCTTACAATTTCGCCAAAGGGCAACGGCTTACCAAAAAGATGAAGGCATCAGGAATGGAAAAATGCAGAAAGATGAACGCGCTTGCACTCGGTGGCAAGCTTGCCCGGGTTCTCTTCACATCCGAGCAGTTATTTACCGTTCAACCACTCCGAAATGTGCAGAGTCAACAGGAACTGCTGCCAAAGGAACTACCAGTCTAGAAAGCCCATTTTCCACATCCTGTGATGGTGTGGGTTTGAATATCAGGCCTGGGCAAGACCAAGCTTGTCTTCGTCCAACAACGAGCTAAAATTAATGCCGAACTTTACCGAAAGCCAATCCTAGAGGTTGCGGTGATTCGTTGAGCTGAACAAAACGCAGGGAACGCTGAATGGACGTTCTAGCAAGACTTGGCACCAGCCCACAAAGAAGTCACTGACATGGTCTGAGACCAATCTTTCGGCTTTCTGGACGAGGGATGTTTGGCCATCAAAACCGCCCGATCTCAATCCCTGTTATCCGGTCATTCCTGGAGCAAAAAGCCTGCTCTTTCATGCACAAGTTACTGGATTTACTGAAGACAGCCCTGGTGAGGGCAAGGGACGAAAACCCGTCGGATATGGTCGCGCGCACCTTCAAGATTTTCCGGAAAAGATGAGACGCTTGTATCAGAAACATAGGCAGTAGTTTTGCATGGGATAGACGAGATCTTATGTAGAATTTTTCTCTGTCAAATAATTGTAAAAATGCCAATTTGAATTGATTGGTGCGAAGTTATGAGTAGGTTTTCTCGTCACACTTCATGTGGACCACCCAGTGTACACTTTTGTTCAGGAACTCGTCTGTCTGAGATCCAGCCAGACTGAACCGCGTCAGAGTTGTCTATTCAATAACACTGATTATCTGTCTACGTAGATGTTTTCCTCTTCTTGCGACTGTAATGAAATCTATCGGGAATTTCTCAGTCGTAGGTTATGTAGTATGTTGTTTGGTGTCATTAATTCTTCGGCAAATAACCTACTTGTTTTCATTTTAATTCCTTTCATTTTCGAATTCTCATGCTCTCTTAGCTACATATTTTCCCTACTAAGTTTGGAGAACTAAATAGCCTGAAAATTACACACAAACAAAATATAATATTATAATATAATATGATGAAAAGTATAAAATTGTTCGTGTTCGATGTTCATGATAGGCGTCATGTTACCTAAAAGTGAATTTTGATGTTCTACTCAACTGGATTCTCCAAATTACATGTAGATGTACGCATTTACAGTAGGAACAGCGCCATGTGAGGGCTTGTCATAAATATGTACAGCAGTCCCATTCAATTATAATAATTGAGCCAAACGTGTCTCATTTGAGCCAAACGTGTCTCATTCTTCTCAAGGGAACACTGACAAATATTGATATTTCCATGCGAATTATTCCATTACAAGTGGAGTAGAATATTTCAATGAAGCTCTTCTTGGTACATAACTGTTCTCGGCATCTAGGATCGGCCAGAGATCTCAATTATTCTTACATGCGGCAGTATAGACGAACTCATTGAACAAAACAATTTGATTCTGCAGATGAAATTTGAAGGCGAGTCGCCGTAAACAGTGTGCAATACACTTCAACTCGACACCTAGCAACGAAAAAATGTATGAAAAGAAACGAGACCTCGTTCCTCCGTGCAGTTCACCTTAAAATACAAAGGGATAGGAAGTGCGTTCAGTTCAAACGCTTTGCTTACTGCAGCAGTACGGTAATAAAGGGCATGCACTGCGGGATGGCGTTTATTTCTGTGGTTTTGTCACTTCTAAATATTGTACAAGCTCATTTTAATTAAGGCAAGTATGACTTTTACGTGAACAACAGCACGAGCTGTTAAGAGTTTACCAGGTGGCAAAGAGATGAATGCGGCTTACCATTTTCGTCTTCGAATAAGTTTTAGTTCATTTGTATAGGCATTCTGATCAAATCTGAAACCTATTCTCTCGTAAGCTTGTTGACAACTTGTTTCCGCCTAGCCATATTGATAAAATGTCGGCCCCAAAGCTTGCCCACAGCCTGTTTTCACCCTTTCTTGCCGGCAAGTTCTTGGATCCGAAGGTTCTTGACGACTCGCATTCGCCTCTTCTTGCTGGTAGAGGTGTGCACCAGCGCCCAATAATGCGAAGACTTGCACAAAGAGTTTAATGATCCAGTAGTTGAACAAGGGTCAATTACTACACCGTATATTATGGGGACAGAGAAACTATTCTGCAGCTTGCATTGACCCTCTCCTGTCTACCAATTTGTTCGGCAGAAAGATTGTCGACAAGTTGCCGACGACATTTCTAACCAAAAAGCTTGCTAGCAAGTTACTCTTACGAGAAGTAAGTCGACAGCTTGTTTCAGCTCCTCCTTGCCCACAAACTTTTAGCAGAAGAGGTTCCTGACAACCTGTTGTTGTATTATATGATGACGTCAAAAATGTAGACAACGATTGCCCAGTTGCAATGTTGTCTGCAAGTTGTTTCAGAGCAAAGCGGGGTGACAACTTCTTCTAGAGTTTCTAGAATGTTTTTAAACACATTGTTCTCTCTTAAAAACTGCTTCAGCTTTAAATCCTGGTCACTTCTGCACTTCAGAGCGGGTAAAGATTAAACTTTTCTAAGAACTTTTTTATCTTATGGAAAATTCCCTAAATCTTCAAAGCACCGCGAAGCCAAACCAAATTGAGCGTTACTTTTTTATCAGCTGCCGACATTCTGTATGAGTGCCAAAAACAATCTGCTGTTAAAGAAAAGATAAACAAATCCATTGCAACTCCCATATATGTCTTTTATCACATTTATAGGGAGTGGATACCTGTCTCTGCTTGGGAAAATCATATTATCATCGTATAACAGTGCCATTCATTGGAAATTTTCGAAGGATTACAATAAGGAGAATGTTGACATCACTATAATTCTTCACCTAACATTTACGTCCAAGAGTAAGTGTTGGAAAAGCTTTATAGTTCAATAGATTTGTTCACTAACGAGTGTAGAAACAACCCTCACTATAATCCGTTAACGTCCTATCCTTATGGTTGGGCAATAAGTTCGTGCGGTTTTTCTGAGCATTCAGTTTATTTTCACGAAGAGGACTAGTTTACCCTAGGCTTTTTTGGAAGTTAATATCCACAGTTCTTCTTCTCCACATCTAGAGCATCTCATAACTCTACGAACTATGCGTACAGAACAAGGTGCATCTTCCAGCCCAAAATCGACATCTCTAGAGCATACATCCACTTCTGCGTTGTGCTTTCAACAGTAGTGGGTTCCATTTAGACGCTGTTAACATTCCCAGCACCCCGGGCTGTATTTGTTGCACTATTGCAGTGGAACAGTTGGAGGTGTCGGAGATGTACGTTCTTGTCGAATTGGAGGGTCACATTTCATGCGACAGAAAATGAGAAGCAGCGGGCATTGGGAGAGACTGGTTACAATATTTATGAAGAGCAAAACTAGTGCTACAAGATGACCTATGACAGGCTATCGGAGTTAGACCAAGTCCTCGTAAAAAATGAGTTGAAAAAACCTCACGAACTTATTGCCCAACCCAATAATAGTTACAGGAGAGTCATATGTTCCAGAGTCGATCGCACGCGCCACGCAATCCACTTCTCAGCACTGTAATTGTCTCCGCACCCACACATGCGACTGCTGTCATTCAATACTGTGGTTTTGACATTTCGAGCGAGTCTGAACCACTGAAATGTTCTACGTACGGCCAGGAGTAACGTTGCTTCTTCATATGCTTTTTTTTATTCTAAACTTTCTATGCACATTCAACACACTCTATTCTGACGTGAATTTGTGGCATGTTTTATAGGATTTTCTTTTGCAGTTTTTTTTTGTGCGAGAGTTTTCCAAACATCTCAATCACAATGGCACAACTAAATCAGAAAGGAGTATCTATGGGGAACTACATCGCCTTTCCGACTCAATAACAAATACCTGATTTTTTCAACTCGGGTATACTACTCAGGGAAAACTCCCTCATTTCACATTTGTGTAGTGATGAGCATTTAAGCTCACGTAAATCAAAACATTATGGTACGCACCTAGTTCCTAGTGGCTGGTGTTGCACGGTCGTCTTGAATCTGCAATAATAATATTACAACAATAATCACAAATTATTCCCATGGCTACACTTACGATTTAATCATTCTCAGCGATACATGCTGTTTTCCTCGTCTGATGTATGTATAGCAGAAACGTATGCTAAACAGCGAAGTACGTCAAGTGCAAAGCCGAATAGCATCTGCGTCTGTTTGCTGCCATTCTCCCCTCAGTTGCTGTCGCGAATTTAGTCCTTTTAGCTTCAGTTGATGCTAGGTGGCAGCAGTTAAGCGGAGGAGGATGGCAGGAACTGGGAATTGGATGCACAGGTTCCAGTTCCCAGTACCCAGGGTGAAGATGTGGACGTCAGGGTTGAAGATGGGGCCACTATGGGTGGGGGGGGGGATGGGGGAGGAGAGTGGGGTGCTAACACATTTACGCATAGCAATCTCAATGATGCATGTGGTCCCTTTTCACCTCGTAACAGAGAAATGTTTATTTATGTAAGAGATGGCACTTACAACTTGGAGCTTCAGTGTGCGCTAACGTGAGAAACCCATTAGGTTTGTTGCCGGTGGGAAAGATGACGTTATTCATCAGACAGAAAAGGTAGACTATAGGCTAATAAAACATCTGGGAAAGACAACAGGAAGATGTAATTTGCAGCGATTCAATGGAGGGGATGTTTGCAGAGACCTTGGATGAGTAACAGACCGGAAGATGAATTCAGAAATAACAAACAGAATGATAGAAATTTTGGAAGTGACTAGAGCATAAAAAATTGGATAGTTTCACGTGCTGGGCGTGATCCTCTTATCCGACCTTACGATATAAAACTACTCTCACCTCTCCAAAGTACTTTTCTCGTAAACATTGGGTCTCTAAAAACCTCTTGCGTCACTAGTGTAATAGTGCGAGTAGTGGGTTTCTGTATGCTGTACTTGGCGTTACTCGATCAAGTCATGTCATGTCATTGTCTTTTTTCACGTCTACTTTAAGTGGCATAATAAATAGTAATAATAATAAACATGGAACTGTAGGAATTTTTCCAGGACGTCATGTGAAGAGTAGAGAAGGAGCTGTTACGAAATTCATGGACGATACCGGGAGGATAGCCGCTCTGTCGTATTTCCAAACTGGACGAATTTTTCTTCTGAAATTGTCGGATTTGTAGATCGGATTTTGTGCACTTGAGTGGTTTTAGTCAGTGATAACTAGTGGCGATATTGGTTGTGGAATCCATCATTACTTGCCCTGAGAACTCGTCACCTGTGGATGAGCGATTCGCCTAGATTCTAGCAGGACGCATTCATGGATCCCACCACTGTTTTTTGGTCATAGATGGGAAAGCATTATTTCTATTTTCTTGGCCGATTTTTCGTATGGATTGGAGGTTTTCCCCTTTAACAGCTGTTCGTTTTTTTTCTTACAACTAATGTGAACTTAAGGTAATGCAATTAAAATACGTAACTGAATGATTAAATGAACGAGCAAAGGTGAAACTATCACAGGCTGCTTGCATTACTGGGATTACCCAAGATGAACGTGCTAACAGCCTACAAACTTACCCCTTGCTACCACCGGCGTTAAGATTTTTACTATGGGTAGTATTAATGATCTAACCCGGCTGATGATAGAACAGCTACTGCTCTTCTACACTCACCCATGCGCATGATGGCTGAGATCTGACGGAGTCACTAAGTTTCCCAACGGCACTTCCTCGAGGACATTTTCAAGCCATTCCGCTTCTTGGAATCGTAATATTTTCCGGAGTGCTATAAAGTCCTCAGGTACAATCTATCAAAATCGGTCTCAATGCAGCTCACTATTCCCCTAATCAGCCTCGACTTGTACCCGTTTCAGTTCAGCACTCCATTCCAGACTATAAATTCCCACTGCCGAGCTAAACAGCGTCGATACTACATTTTTTCGGCAGCACAGGTGTAGGTAGCTAGGCAACACAGATCAGACGACTGTTTATAGCCTATTATAAGGTGTTGCTGGTCACGGTTTCCAACCAGATCTGGTGTAGACCATCGAGAGCGCTGCGCTCGACGATCTCAACACAGTCAATAGTGTTACCTTCACGCCGTATCTATGACTACCTGCACATGTAGACAAAAACAAAAAGTTGTTTTCTGTTTCGAGCTGCATTGTCTGCTCTGAGCGGACCTTCACATAGCCGTCTATCCTTGATTGCAGTCTTTTATCGTCTATCTTTGGCACTTCCACTGTTAAAGATTGTGCTTTCAGCGACATATTTAGAAACTGCAATAATACCAATGGTATGTGCATGTTAAATGATGCTGTTAGTAGCCTAATTACTGAGGTGATTATTATTGGCCACTAAATGTAACAATAGCGCAAAAAATCCTGAAATTCCACCTCATTCTTGTGCGTGCATTGTTCGTACTCATGAACGTTCTTGGTCAATTTGTGGCCTACCCACTCTTCTAAATCAGGTGAGTTTTATGGGGAAAATGGTCCGCCCGAGCGACTTCTCTTAGCTAGCGATGACAGGGTAGGGTTACAAGAGCCATGTATATCATTTAGTGCTGGAGAAATCCTTCCTCCCTGAATGAATGAAAAGCTTGGATCCTTTCCTGAAATGCGCTTGCATCCTTCGCAAAGATGTTCATAAATTCTGGCTGCGCTCCGAGATACACAATCCTCATATTCGGTGCGAAATGACCAGAAACTTCAAGAAAATCTGTGCGCTGCTATCTAATGAATCTGCGGCAAGCAATCAACCTGGACATTCGCGGGTCTC
Source organism: Ancylostoma caninum (assembly GCA_037903475.1). Lineage (NCBI taxonomy): Eukaryota > Metazoa > Nematoda > Chromadorea > Rhabditida > Ancylostomatidae > Ancylostoma > Ancylostoma caninum. Next base: position 19,973 of record JBAJFG010000490.1, read on the forward strand.
GCCGCGATTGTTCACCGTACGCTTGTCTGGAAGTGACCGTGACAACGTAAACTGACGCGTTGTCAGAGTCTGACCACGTACGAGGCTGCTCGATTTACGGCTAACGCAATCTACACAACATGTGTGCGTCAGTCGCGCGTCAGACGCACGCATCCATTTGTGAAGGATCTTCCATGGCGACTGGTCAAGAGGCATGCATGGCTTGCCGTACAGCCGCAGATGAGTGCGCCTCACCTGCGTGTGAACTGCGCCAGGGCTGGAACGGGGCCTATACTTCATCAAATAAATGCACTCGCGTCGAACCTATTGCGACTAGAGCACCTTCGCGTGAAGGATTTCATTCGTTGTGCTTCTCTTTTCACACTTCTGATGAGCTGGCAGTGTGCTTTCTCTATCCTAAGGATTGAAACTCAAAGTCACAAATTTCTCCGTGTTTGAATGCATTGCTTGAGGAATTTTCCCGGGCTTCAGGTTTTCTTTGATTTTGCCTCAGTGAAATGTCTCATTTTTCCCCTAATTAACATTGCTCACATTTTTCTGGAATGTTTGCAGTATGCTTACTGCAAACACGCTTACTGCTTACTGCTTACTTAGTTAATACCGGAAAAGCGGCTCTAGGTCGAATTTAACGCAAAACCTAGGGTAAGTGCGTTAGAAGCTCTTTGAAAAGGAACACCCTCACCCAATGTGTTTTTCTACTGGCTTTGAATTTAGATAGCTTCACAACCTTATCTTCATCTCTGTCCATGCTTCAATTTTCCATACGTGGCTGAATATCTGTTCTTTAAGATCAAGCTTATCAACAATTATAAACGTTACTGGAACTTATTGTCCTTTGAAAAGGAAAGGATTCGAAAAATTCATGACCTTTAATTTCCACTTTGGTCTTTAAACCTGGACATATGTACTTGACGAAGTTTATTTCACGTACTACTTACACATATTTCACATACTTTCACAATGAATGAATACATCTGCGTCAATCAGGCAATAAGGTGGACTTTATAGTTGGCGGCCTGACGTTTCGACGCGAAGGTCTTCTCCAGAGGCCTGAAAGTGGTTCAAACTTGTGTTCGTGTCCTGGTCAGCCAAACGTCTTATCCCTCCTGCTGAGATTGTCCCAAGCACATACGGAATTACCGGACAGAGAGGCACAACGCACTGAAAAGTCCACCCGTCTAAACTTCGAATCCATCGACCAGAAGGGGACCACTCAAGATGGGCAAGGACTATGTTTTCTAACTCTCTCTCTCTATCTCACGTTCTGTATCTGCTCATAAAAAAGTCAAAGGGAGACATAGATTCGTTACCACGCTACTATCCATGTTATATGTCGAGAGCGGCCTGCTATAAAAAGTTCTCGATCAGTTTTCGTTCATTTATACCTTAGGAGACTTTTTGCTCAGATATGCGCCCATAAATCCTAACACTGAGTGCGTGCGCCAGGCTGTGCCTTTTTCGATGGTTTTTTTTTGGAATTTTTTTTGCTGATAATGTTTATTACTTTTCACGCAACTCTTGTAGTCACCTCGTATTACAAACTCTTGTAATCACCTCGTATTACAATCACTCTTCATCACTAGGGAATTTTTCCCATTTTCAAGTTTTTATACGCTTCAATACAAAAATGGTGAAAATCCATGATCCGAGCAAAGAATACTCTGCCCATCCATTTAGCCATTCTCAATATGGGAAATTTGATTAGAAAAACGGTTATGCCGAGTAAAGAAGGGCTCGTAGGCTAGGTCGTTCTCAACCAGAGAATTGATTTTCCATTACTTTAAGAGCTTGTGGGGCCCGGAATCCAGGGAATGTATCCTGTCTCATGCAGGAAAATGCAAGATTGTGTTTTTCTAACGCATAGGACATGTGATATTGGCACGGCACGCACAGAACTAATTATGTTCGGTATCGCGCCTCCTGGAAAATCAGAGCTTCAACAGGCATACATTTATATGAGATTCAATGTAACCAGTAATTATTTCTCATCGTAGATAGAACAAAGAAAATTGTTTTGAAAGCAATTTGTGAAAACAAATCCTTTTTCCGAAGCTTTCCATTGCGGCTGTGGGAACAGGAGTTGCGCGTTCACCCATAAATGTTCTCCACTTTTTATTCTTTTCAAGTGATCGTCGCTTGTAGAGTTCGTGGATTTTCCTCGATAACGTCACATGGAATAACATAATACGGACAATTTTAAACAATCGTCCTTATTTCTGGGGAATCGGATGTCCTCAGAGCGGAAATTGAATCTTTCAGGCGCATGATCTTACAATAACTGTGGCATTTAGTACTTCATTCATATTGATAGCGATGTCTTTCTTCGATACAGCAGGAGTTCACTGCTCGGGATAATTTTTTTACATCCCATGGATCGAGTATTAGTCCCAATTCTGTATCTATTTGTAATCTGCGTAATATGTATATTATTTGTCCATATAATACGTGCATTTAATAAGTATGCAGTAAACAATCGTTTTTGCATCACAGGAAGCTGTCCATCTGGTCTGCCGCGCCACATCACCTGCGGGGCGCGGCAGATCGGCTGAGTGCTGTTATTGTCGAGACTTGGCGGGGTTGATCACGGTTTGCTTATGTCCATCTAAGCATTCGAGAATGAAGGGAAAAGCACCAAGAAAACAGTTGAAAACATGAGCAAAACGTCAATACCGGCTCCGCCAACAACTAGAGCGTTCGATTGACCTGCCGCGCTGCGACTGCGCCGTCGCGCGGCAGACCGGGTGAGCGGTTTTCTGCGATGCAAAAATGATTAATCGGCACTGTACCCTCGCATTTCAGTGCAGTCACTCTCATCATTCACGATTCTATACCTCTCGTTTTCTATGTGACCCTGTCCAAACAAACGATGCAGCGTGGGGTTTGTGTCTTACTAAGGTCTTCTGTAGCCTGTAATCGGCTAGAAGTACAGCTAATCTTCAGTAGTACAGTAATTTGTGTAGGCACTTTTTCCTGAAACAAGAAGAATGGATAAGAAATAGAGATCGCATGCTCTAATGTTGCACTATTGATGATCAATTTGGTGATTATCTCCTCTTTGTCTAAGTGTGGGCAAAGCTATGGTAATGTGCATAATTACGGAGAGATAATTTGTTTTCGTGAAATGTCCTTTCAATGCTTTCGTAGCAAACTTCAATCTCGCACAAATGCATATTTGCCCTTCACGGAAATCGAGTTGAATCTAGAAAAATAGGGAAACTAGAAGAAAAATCGGGAAATTATTAAGTTCAAAAGCTGAGCTAGCAAAGTACAAAGTTGAAAAAATGTTAGCTTGTAATTTGTTTGCAGATATTCAATCTACAGTACTCCTGAATATGTAGCACGACAAAAAAAGCCCCCTGCTTGGAATTGATGCTTCCAGAAATTTCCAGCGCCACCGTGACCTGCAAGAAGTGGAGTAGATTTCTTGGGAACCATGTGCCCATTCCTTTTGTGGAAGGCTAGACAAGACAAGATAAATGTCGCTTCTAAGATATGAAAAGTTTAGGAGGGATGTACTTACGCTACATCTTTCCTAGAGCTTTTACTGGACAATGCGCGGCATTTAGACAAAAGTCAGATGCACTTAATGCATAGGATCACAGGCACAGGTAATGCAGATGGTATTATCATGGACTGCTTAGCTTTGCGGAATGGATACTCTTGGAAAATGAACTAAAAACATGTGCTGTGCACGAAATGTATCAGCGCTATTCATTTTCGTATTGTTTGAAGACAATAAAATTGTGCTGAGATTTATAGGAATGTCCACACTTTTTGGGAAAGCTAACGAGGCTGTTCTTGTGTGAAGATACATGGATTTTTGTTGTTTCCAAACTTAAAAAAGTCAAAGAGGTCACAAACCATCAAGTAGGGCTCATTTTACGACATTTCCTCGTCCTGTCCCCTTGATATTCATTCAGTGACATTTCCTTAGATAGACTCGTATTAGTATTGTATGCGATTACCTACCCATGCAATTATTGGTTCATAGATTTCCTTACATTCCAAAGCCTTTTTCTTACCCTGGTGTTTTCACGCTTTAAATAGCATCGTGCACTTTACCCATCACATGTGACCCTATCTTTAAATTGAAATGGGTTTTGGATTTAAAAATTCGTGATCTATTTAAGGACACCTGAGCAGTTGCGTCACAAAGTCTCCAATTTTTGCACTTTTTCAAAACGGAATGCCATGTTGACGACAGGCATGAGCCTGCAACTTCTGTACTTTTTCAAAAGGAAATAGCAACATTCCGTGGAATTTCTGTGCAATGCTAATTAGCTCCATAGAGACGGGTATATCGCTCATATTTCCTCTTCTAGAAATGTGACAAAGTACTCTATTTATTTATATCCGCTATTGCCACGCAATTTAGTGTTGAATGACTGCTGATGTCTTCGTGCTCTAGCTTCTGGTGATTCTTTGCTGTCGGTTCCCTCCTGAATTCCCAGTGAAAATGTAAGGAACGTAGCAACAATACATCTGGTATCTAGTATCTGGTATCTAGGAATAGGTGAAATTTCTTCATCTTCTTTGGTCATGGTGTGGTTCGTTCCGACCTGCGACGGATCAGCAAGGCTTTTTCCTACTGCGGAAAGTGTATGCGCCTACTATGATATCCTTCTCCAAGATCTTTAACACAAGTGATGCACTACTGCTGGCTGGGCTCAGATTGAACTAACTTAATCTGAACTGAACCCGTTGTGAACGAATTGAAATTTATTCACAAAATGCTATGGTTAACACAGTCGGATATGGCGAAAAAGTCTAGATTTCCTTCATTGAGAGAACTTGTACAGTTATGTAAGCACATTCGGGTGAATTTCAGCAGGAATTTGCCGGAAAATTGGCGAAATATCAAGGAAAGCGAGGAGTGTGTGGGTGTTCCCCGCAATTTCTCCAAAGAAACTGAATATTCAACGGATGAAGGATAAGAGACATGAGTTATTTCCCAATTCGTGAACTGGATGCAAAATACGTCAACTGTCTTTTGCCTAAGCTCTCGTTTTTTTTTTGTCTCCAAACGCTGTTCCCATAAAAATCAAGTTGGTATCTGCGAATTGACATTTTCCGCAAATTCTTCTTTTTTCACTGTCTCTTCCTCGGAATAAAGATCTTCAGACAGAAGTATGTATAGAGTATGCATATAATTTTCGGCTGCTTTTTTTCTGTCTCTCTACTGCAGTACTTCCTTCTCTCTCCATACTACATTTTCAATTAGCAAGGCATGTTTATCGATTTATGCCTATAATTTTGTCAGTGATTAAGAAACGTTCTCTACAATTTCGCCTCGAGAAATCACGATCCGAATAACTTCGCGTCTCCATTTACTTCAATTCCAGGCATATAATTACTATGTTCAACAAAAATACTAGTCAACGGTGGGCATCAGCAAGGTGTCGATCAGAGCTTGTGTTAGCTACTGTTAGAGAGAGAAGTGCACCTCCAAATCCAGGTACTGTTGATACTGAGAATTTTCTAGGGCACCATTTCGGAACTACATATGATTCTGTTCGTTCTAGAAAGTCACGCTGATCGTTTGAATCTTGATGATATTAATGCTAGAATGCAACGGAAGCGGTCACTAATTACTGATGAGAACAAACCAGTAAGTTACGTCACTTTCTTTGAAGAATCATTAGAAAACATGTGTGATTCTTTGTCAGGGTTGTCAGCGACGTTCCGTTTCGACGAATGCACGGCGAACAAGCCTGAAGGAAGACCTACGGGTGAGGCTCTTCAAAACGAATGCGATTTTTCTTTTTCGTTTTCATGAATACCCTAGGGAAGTCAACGGAAAGGATCCAAGAAATAACTTATTCCCATCAAAAACCATGCCGCACGAACAGAAGATTTTCAAACAGTTTCTCGAGAATTCCTCTTCTCTCTTCTTTTAAAGATCATCTACTGCATCTTTGTATTTTTCCTCACTCATCTTTGCCTTTAAATATTAGTGACGATAGCAAAAATCAATTAAAAGTAGACGAAAATGAGCTTCGATCACAGGCGCTGTTACGATATATACATAGCTATTACTCTAGTTTTTGATCACGATTCCCATAACAATCTCCGCAGAGAGTTCAGAAAACAACAAGGGAGAGATGTGGAGGCCTACTTTCGCTCCAATTATTTAAAAGTTCTGTTACATGAACAGCTTTTCAACTCTTCTCTGTACGAGTTATAGCGACATTTATATTTCCATTTGGGGGTGGCAGCCGCGAAAGAAAAAAAATGGGAAGGTGAAAGTATTGGGTTGGGGAATAAGTTCGTGCGGTTTTTCATGGGCATAGAAACCACTAATTTCCAGTGACATTGTCAATCTTACTGAATGGATTGCATAGCTCCTTCCCCTTCTATCAATGCTGCTAGAGACAGAGCAGCTTGTCAGCTCCATGTCTACGAAAAATTGCTTTGTTTGAGAGGACTCAATTTGTAGCACGCAATAGCACCTTTTTGATAAAGTTCACGAAATGAATATAGAACTAAACAAAACAAGTTATTTATTACAGCACTAGACCTGCAGAATCGATATCAGTGAAAATCCCCTGCATTCGAGTTTTTTTCTAGTCGTTTTGGTGAAATCTGCGTGGAGAAATGGAGGATACCCAATGTGGACGATCACCTCTTATCGAGCATTTTGCGGTTTTGCCCAGAATGAGTTAGCTAAACCTTCACATTGTTGAGAGTTAGCATCAGTAGTGATTATTCTTTTCATCTAAAGCAACCTTGGCGGATAATCTCCTCTACGTCCCACAAACAGGGCCCCAGAACGAGAAGCAACTTCGAGGCCAAAAATCGCCGTGCCTAAAGTGGGCATGCCTCTTCTGCGCTGTCCTTCCAGCAGTGGCGGACGCAGTAGCGGGGGGGGGGGGTGGGGGAGGGCACCCCCACCCCCGAGAATGGGTCGCCAAATTTTCGAAATTAGTTTACAATACAAATAAAAATGTTGTGTCAGTTTATTTTTAACTGTTTATTTTTGTTGTTATTTTTAACATAATTTTTATTTATTATTTATTATTATCATGACTTATAATAAAGGGGTTAGTCTGTCACGTGTGTGTGTGTGTGTGGGTGTGTGTGAAACGAAATCCCGTCATTGGTCAGTGATGTTGATTGCGAGGTCAACATGATGATAGAGACGGGTATGGTGAGGTTCAAAGAATGAAGAGAAGCTCTAACGGAAGGGAAAGTGGATGGCGACGGGTCTATTGCGGCTTGGAAGATACGCCGGCGTCCAAAAGTGGGGTGACGCCTGAAGTCGGGTCCAACGGTGTGCTAAGGGTGCGCCGGCGTCTGAAAGTGGGGAAACGCCCGGAGTCGGGTCCAACGATGTGATAAGGGTGCGCCGGCGTCTGAAACAGGGGAAACGCCCGGAGTCGGGTCCAGTTGTGTGATAAGGGTGTGCCGTCTTCCACAAGTAATAGGAATTCGCTAGGCGGATCTAATTCTGCATGAGGGGTACGCTTATCCTGTTTCGGCGGACCCTCCTACTTAAACCACCTAGATAGACACTGTTTCCTTTCGTATCCGTGTTCTCTTCCCATCCCCTTTGTGTCGGAATAAACCACTCCTTCCGTCCCGTTTATATACACCGGTGGATCCTTATCACTTAAAATATCACAACAACCGTTTGAGCCTAAGTCATTTCAAGATTACATTGCCGGACGGCCAGACTGATAATTGTTTTCATTAATTTTATTTTCCATCCGGGTCCCCAAATTGGCGGAGATCCCACTTTTTCCCCACACCCCTCACCCTCCCGCCAACTTTCTGCGTCCGCCACTGGTGTCCACATATCATGTCGCAGTTCTGATGGTGTTCATTCACATAGAAAGGTCTACACTTATACTGTTGTGTTGTTAGCTTGCTTATTCAGTCAGCATACTCGAATTTTTGCTGATGTTTACGCTGATGGAGTCAGTATAGTAGACATACATTGTCATATGTGAACACATAAGTAATTACGAGCTTTCAAAACATAACGAAAAACAATGTGCCTTCTGTTTATTGCATTGACACAATAAACAAGTCAGATTTGTGAGCTTCATCACCAAAAAGAAGGTTTACACAAGCATTATTTATGGTGTATGTATAATCTTATGTTTATAAGATTACTCTGAGGCATGGAATAAACACAAAAATTCCGGAGAACACTATAACAGAAAAAAAAAACTCAGAGCAGCCGTGAGCTCTAAAATTTCAATTTCAGCGATTATGGGTCAGCAGACCGTCGTTGTTGTTCTTCAAATCTTCGACGCGGGTGGGTAATGACGACAGACTTGACAATAGGCCAACAAGTAGAGAACATGAAGATGATGAGCTGAGCGATGACGCATGCTCACTTAATAGGTTTGAGATTTATCCATACATTTTAATTTCTTGACCACTAGCAAAGCTGTAAAACATCCTTTTTTTCAGTGAAGTAGAGATGATGCCTGATTTCTTCATTGTTGATCGAAGCCTCGTACGACAGCCATTGAAATCAGCTAGAACCTTTCCTTTCTTTAGGAAATAATTAATATTCTGTTAATTTTTGGAAACCCGAAGTTTTATTTCATGTCTGTTTTTCAATGTGTATGCCCTTGAAGTCTGCACATGTGGTAAAGATTCTTATTCTATCGGTCTCGTCGAAGTTATATGTGAAAATTCAACCAGAAATGTGAATGTTGCTAGGATTTTATTGAAGTGGCAGTCCCTTGTTCCTCGTTTACCTCTAATTGGACATAACTAATCAACGAATTTCTAGAATTTGCTACTGGTTTGCAACAAAGATAAATCCTTATAATTTTGCACCATATCATTTCCAACAGTCTTTGAACGAATGAACTGGAAACCCACTAATTCAGGCAGAGAAATTTTTTATTATTACATGGGCGTGCTCATGTGAACGGATGTGAAACCAGACATGTGCACGGAACATCAGTATCAGAATATTTGTGATACAGTTGGGAAAATTGGAATAAAGAAAAGGGGTGATGGAACTTTGCGAATTATCTCTCATCGTTGCACCTCACGCTATCCGCCCAAAAAACATTCGAAATCCACTTTCAGTTCAATTACCTATTATGATATTTTACATGGCAATTCTCCATGAGTTTCACTTCTTTTTATCTATTCACTCTCAAAGTAGACTAAACAAAACGTTGCCAACATTGAAAGACGAGAAGGAAGTTCTATTTCAGCCTGAAAATCTCGACCCATGCTTGCGAGAGGCGGAAATTTTATTTTCTTAAAGGGTTTACCTTTCTTAAGGAGGATGTTGTAACAACATTTCAAGCTATGAAAGAAAATGTGGTAATATGGTTGTGAAACGACGAACGAAAGCACTGGTGATGAAGATAAACACCTCTGCAAGCTAAAGAAGAGTTTGCTTCGGGTGCGATTCCACAAGGATTCTGCGGAGTCACTTCACCATGTGAACAGTATCAGTTTCCATCCTTAGCGGCTGTTCACGTGAAATGTTCTACCAATAATCTTTTTTCAACAGATTGAAGCGAAAGTTCTCGAGGGTGTTAAAGGTATGCCTTTTAACCCCACACTGCCTTGCAGCAAGCTGTCTTTTGCATATATAAGGAGGTCAGGTATGTGCAAATTTACTTTTACCATTCACTATAAATTCCTGCACGACCCCTATCAGGAAGATGGATTTGAAGATGGATTAGACGTTGAATGCGTATGTGCCCTGTACAATGACTTGCGGGGGGCACCCGATGTACCAAGTCAGTGCTTCATCCTCCCAGACTCCTCTGGTACCAATTTACCGACCCTGGAGGGATGGAAGGCTTGGTTGGCCTCGGGCGGGATCGAACCATCGATCGTCTGCGTGCGCAGCGAGCCTCTTACCACTGCACCACACGCGCCTCGTTTGGATGATACGGGAACTAAACAGAAAAAACATTTTAATATCGAGCTGTCGTAAAGCCTCATATGGTGGTATCTTCTTTATCAGTGTTCGATGAGGGCTTCTGCGTTAGTATTTTATTCCAGTAAGCTTTCGGCGCTTAGCGCCTTCGTCAGACCTTAATACATACAATATGCAATGCAACACATGTTAACAACTGTTATATGCATGACCAACCGAGTAAGAGGTGAAGAGGAGCAGATGTGAACGTACAACTAATGACTACCATATCTGATGTTATCTAGAGGAATGGCTCTTATACGAAACACTACTGCTACTTCTATGATGTTTAAGCGGATGTTGTCAAGCAATTAGTTTTAACGCCTCAACAAGCTCTTCCTTATTGTTAATCTCCGGCTGGTACCGTTTGATTTCCCGAGCCTTCATGATCCTCCTATGAAGGAGGTCCTCGAGGTGACGGTGCAGCACAACGACTTCAAATCCTGGGGTAGAATCTCGGGTGTGTACCGTCGTACGGTGCCGGGAAAAACTGTTGTTAGGGTAGGCTTGTGGGTGGGCGAGTGCTCGACGATGTTCATCCAAGCGCTTTCTCAGTGGTCTTCCGCTTTCTCCAATGTATCGCTGACCGCATCCTCTACACTTTATCAGATACACCGTGCCGCGCAAGTGGCAGATCCTCTGGTCGGTGCAATAGCGGCACCCCTCTTCTTCGCATCCGTTCTCATACAATCGTGACGATGTCAATATTTCTTTGAGGGTGGGCGGGGGTTTGAATACCAGGCGTACTGGGAGCCGTGACCTCTTCACTATGGCGTTGATACGTTTTGCAAGGTGTTCGTTGAGGTACGGCAGTACCAGTGCGATCCCATCTGGAGCCAAATACGGTCTCCAGGTAGTCATTTCCCCTCTGTTGTAGCCGTTCTCAAAGAGAATACGTTTGATTGACTCATCATTTTCTGAGTTGCTCGTTGAAATCCGTTCACTGGTTTTGATCAAATTTCGCACTATATTCACTTTCATGTAGTGCGGGTGCGCGCTTCGTGAATGTAGTAAGATGTTCTTCGCGGAAGACCACTGAGAAAGACGAACATCGTCGAGCACTCGCCCACCCACAAGCCTACCCTAACAACAGTTTTTCCCGGCACCGTACGACGGTACACACCCGAGATTCTACCCCAGGATTTGAAGTCGTTGTGCTGCACCGTAACCTCGAGGACCTTCTTCATAGGAGGATCATGGAGGCTCGGGAAATCAAACGGTACCAGCCGGAGATTAACAATAAGGAAGAGCTTGTTGAGGCGTTAAAACTAATTGCTTGACAGCATCCGCTTAAACATCTTAGAAGTAGCAGTAGTGTTTCGTATAAGAGCCATTCCTCTAGATAACATCGGATATGGTAGTCATTAGTTGTACGTTCACATCTGCTCCTCTTCACCTTTTACTCGGTTGGTCATGCATATAACAGTTGTTAACATGTGTTGCATTGCATATTGTATGTATTAAGGTCTGACGAAGGCGCTAAGCGCCGAAAGCTTACTCGATAAAAATACTAAAGCACAAGCCCTCATCGAACACTGATAATGAAGAAGAAACATTATTAACTTCTTTCATTCTGCCATTAAGCACATAAGCGCAACAAATTCAGAATCAGCGTCTCCGACTCCATATGGTGATGTGCAATGCAACTCACCTTGAAGAGCCACAGACATCCCTCGTGAGAAATTCGTTTTAATATGCAACTCAACTTCTCATCCGCTTTACCTAGTCTTCCAGCAAGGGAACTCGTCCGCTCCATTGTCAAATTTGACCTTGGAGGAAAGGTGTTTTGACCGCTTTTTGAGATTCCGAGCACATCATCGGAATCAGCGCGTCGAACAGGGCCAGATTCTTCCAAAATCTCGATACCCATCACGATGTGACATTTTACTTTCAACCTCATAATTTACAAATGTTTGCGAACAGTGCCCATTCTTTCTGAGTGAGCAAACAACGCAGTTGCTTGTTATGCATTGTCTATCGCATAGTCTGTTTCGCATCAACAGTTTTCAATGATATCATTGGGAACATTCATCAAGAAACATCATTTTACAGCTGCCATCATACGAGGCATCTTCGTAGCTCAGCGGTTGCCTGATCGGATACAAAGGGAAGAAGAACGCGAAGTTTGCTCGCGTTCGAAATGATTGAATTTGCTGCTGCGTACTCGTTACTGTTCGCAACGCTTATTGCCAACCGAAGGATGCCGTGCACATATTCCGACATGGAAGCTCACTTCTATAACGTTTCGTCACCATCTTTTAAAGAAGTTGAAATAAATAATTGGCAACGCATTTTGTTGTAGAGATAAGGTAAATCGAGTTGAATTGAACATTCATAGAATCTTTGCACGGAGTAGTTGTCAAACAAATTGTATGTATTCGCATTGAAAGTGAGGTTTTTGAGCGATAATGGTTATGCAGTTATTATATTTTTGCCACATACGGAACACATAGTTCTTTATTCACTTCCGACTTTTCTCATTACTGCAACGGGAAACACTTAGTGTAGTTAATGTGCAGTGTTCATGAAACAATGTCTATTTGGTTGACGCTGAACGTTGTTACAATAAGGAACGAACTCTGAGAGTTGTTAAGGGAGAAGAAGCAAGGGACCACAAATGCAATCAGAGTTTCATTCATTAACATTAGCCCTCAGCATGGATCCAGACCCTTCTTTCCTCAGCAGTGTCGGACTTACACAGTTACACCATCGAGTTTCCGGTCTTCTACGCGATCTGATTCCTGATATTTCTCAATTGAGCGTAGTTGATTTGGACAGGGCACTCCTCCGTACGCGTTACGGATCAAAACCATCACTGCCATCTTGTCGGTTATCAGTGCGAAGCCAAAACTCGAGGAAAAGATCCCATTTGCAATCAAATATTTTTCACCGTTGCATTCACGACCAACCGTTTCATGACCAGGGGTGCCATTCACAACGCATATAACCTAGTGAGAGCCTGCGCGATGCTAACTACGATTTATAAGCAGGCGGCTTGATAATCCACAGATCAACGACGGGCCATTTCCGACCCAACGGTCGAAGGTTCAGCTAGAGGTTGGTCAGGCATGGGAAATTGCTTACGGAATTGCACTGTTACACGACCCCGAATCATTACGTCCATCTTGTCCGTTACCGGTGCGAAGCCAAGGATGGAGCAAACTCAGGAGTGGACATTTGCGATGCAAGAAGTAGAAGAGTCCTTTCTTTCAGTAAAAATTTTAAAAACTGTGCTGAAGGTAAAACTTGTGTAGGCGGCTCTTTCGTCTCACATCGTCTGTGTAAGAAGTAGAAGAGTCATTTGTTGACTTGAAGCATAATTTTTGGATGGAACTGTTGAATTTTCACCTATGCAGTCATTTCTGTTTTTGCTGCAACGGGCATGTATATTTCCTCAGTCTAATGTTATAGTTTAGAAAGAGGTAGTAAATTAAGTCAATCACACTGACTGTCCATTACAGGGGATTCTTTGAGTATTGGAAATCAGACCCCTAACGGGCAATCTTTAAAACAATCTTCGTCAGCAGGAGCCCGAAGCTCAGAGGTTTTGCGACTTAATTCCACGGCTAATGTATGCAAAACGACCTTCTAGTTTATGCTAATCTCTGAGCTAGGGATCTCATACAGCAGCTTTTCGAGAGCCCGACAAACATTGTGCAAATCTAGGGTGCTGTTCAATGCGCAATATGTATGTATTTGTACATAACCTCTTCAGTGTAAAAATATTAGTCTGTTTTTATGATGTAGTCTTCGGGACATTTCTGCGCCCACTGTCATGTTGATATCTATGAGAACAAGGTCAAAAATCAACGTTTTACCACTACCTACGACATGTTTGAGGTGGAAACAAAGAAAACACAAAGCAGACCGCATTTAATGGTGCCTCTACAGAGCAGGTTGCCAACAGAGAGATCATCGAAATTAAAAGACTAGCACAAACAATGTACAACACGTGTTGACGTCATTTCCTTCCGAATCCTCTGGCGCTCAAGATCGCCAACCGTTTGAGGCTTGTTCGTTTTGTGTATGGATCCTCGAGACCGTAGTCTTGGAGCCCTTCGAAGCGTTTTTGCCTCAGCTAAATAGTTGATTGAATGATTAAGTGAATGAATCAGTGGGTAAATAAATGAATAAATAAATCAGTGAATAAATAAATAGATGAACTCGAAAACTCACAGCTCTGCTAAGGTCTCTCAGATTTTCTTGTAAACCTTCTCCTTCCGAGACATATCGTGCAATTGGCATCGTAATGTAGTGAAACCGTCTCACAACATCATCTGAAAATCAGTATTATAATGGTTCATCCAGCCTTCACAGTAACTAGCGTATAGCAGTTGATTCAATGCCAGATCAAAGAATAGAAGAAGACTAGTGTCAAAAATTTGTGTTTTTTTTTTGCCGCCGAAACAAGCAGTAGTGATTGCGTGAAAGATCGTGGGCTCCTATACAACTCCTTCAAAACCGCTTTTTCCGGCAAACAGCCAGCATCAGGAATAAGTTACCCTTAATGGTCTACTTCTAGGATGTGACGCAGCACCTCTTTCTTAAATAATCCACCATCATACAGCCTTCATTCTACGAGCTAGTTTCAACCTTGCTATAGTCCATAAAGGTCAATGTAATGGCGCGGTTCCCCCTTCCCCTCCCCTCCTCGCCCGCGCGAACGGCCCAGGTACAAGTGGACGGAAGATGCAGAGATCTATGTCCCTGTGACCATGTGAGTGCAATGGCTATCCAATGTAAGACCGTATTAAAATACTGGATGCATCCGGATATCTAGAACGAATTGTTGTAGATATAGAACAAGCAATTTCCAATTTGTCGAGAAAAAAAAACCATGACCGATCGCTGACCTGATGTCAGACAGCGAGCAAATCGCTGGAAAATCAGTAGTGCGTTTAGTCGGAGAAATTTAGAGTCATAGAGGGATAACAATCAAAGATTGCCACAGAAACGTGGACGGAAGCTTGGAAGGCAGCAACAAGAATGTCAGTTCCATTACGAGCTTGATGCTTTTTCTGCTGTTGCAGTGAGGTCAATAATTAATAAACCAGTCCGGCTGTCCGGCTGACGCCGGACATCCTCACTTCTTCTAATGCTCGCTTCAATTCATTTCATAGCCACACTAGTATAATTATTGTACAATCGAGTTTCCCAATGGGAAACCAACTCAAATGTAGCGCTACACTGCCTTCTACTGCTGCCTCTACTCTGCGCCAGCGGATCAGTACAGGGGTAGTAAGGTCCCTTCTTTGTGCGCAATAAGTTTTCGATTGACATAGCTAGCTATCTGCGACTCATTTGTAGTGGAATAGTGACAGAAAATGATTATCATTTCTTGCACGCTATTGTTCATAAAGTGATAATGATTAGATTGAGTAAACAAAAGAGGATGATGAGGAATGGTTAGGCACAAATGGGAAGGGTGAACACAAGAGTGGTTGTGAGGCTGAACAAAGGGCAAATACAAACATTTTTCATCTACTGCCGGGTGACATTGTTAAACATTACCACTACTGGTGTACCGCTCTCGCTTGACAATGAACTCCTCTTGTAGTGTTCCATCGTTAATTGGCGCGGACGCACCCCTGCAGCAACAATGAGCCCGACTCCACCACTTCTGAAAGCCGGCACACCCCTATCACACGGCTGGACCCGTCTCCATGCACCCGCGCATCTTTATCACATGATGGGACCGGTTTAGAGGCGTTTCCCCACTTATGCGCGCAGGTGCACCCTTATCACAGCAGTGAACCCGTCTCCCCACTTCTGGGCGCCGGCGCACCCTTATCACACCGTTAGACACGTATCCAGGCATTTTCCCACTTTTTGACGGCGGCGGCCTCTTACCATACCGTTCGACCCGACTCCTCCACTTCTGGGCGACGGCGCACCCGCTGAACTGTTTGACCTATTGCACATCATTCATCATCCTCTCGACCTCCTTTCTACCCCACTCCACCACACCATGCCCGATCGTAGCCTTTCATATGATCTTGCAATCACCATACAATCACGATCATTGACCAATCGTAGAATTTCATAACGCTCTGACACACAAGTACACTCACAGACACACAAACAGGCTAAGCTCGTTATCATAGGTAAAGATGAGTGTGATTACTCCGCTTATGGTCACTCTACTATGGCAATTCTATGTAATACGCAGTTTGTGCCACGAAACTGGCCAATGGTCTCCGATACATAGTAAACACTCTTTTTCTCAAGGATAAACCAAGGTGTAGTTGACGACATCATAATTGTCGCGCCCTTTGTCCTTCACCAGTATCCATAATTTATGTTTTTCTCTTGAATTGCGATTAATTAGTAGCCTCCGTCTCTTTCGAGGTCATAAATTTTCGATATATATGTGAAAGTTTAATTATCCAGTAGGGCACAAGCTTTCACTCGATGTAAGTGCCACAAGGACAATGAAGCATCGATATGAAACAGAGCAGTTTGCGAATGCCAGAGAAGCTGTACAATCAGAAGATTCATCAGTGATAGCGACTATACGGTTTAGGAAAATTTCCCTTAATTTAATTTCGTTCTTTGCAGAAATTTTCTAGGTTATTTTGGAACTCCCCATCCAATATATGTCAAAAGCTGGCCAATAGTCTACTTTTGGCAAAACTAACCGTTTTTTCGCATTACGTCACGATTGAAATTAAAAAAATGCTCGCATGCAATAACGATTCACATTAACTGTGGCATAGCAGATCACTTCCGTTCGCGACACTGCTGGGAGCACGCATGTGTGGCGAGCTGAGTCCGACGCTTTGATGTGATATGAGCACAATATTATCGCGCAAATAGTGTGAGAGATGAAGGGGCTCAGATTGAAGTGCCACGAGTATCACTCTGCACACGTTACAGTCAGACTCAATGCATATTCCCGCATCACATGTAGGAATTCCTTTCATTTCAGCGCTATGAAGTCGGCTCGTCACACAGGAAGTTACCCAATATCGAGAGAACAGGAGTAATCTCTTCACAGGCCCAGAAAACACAGCAACTTCAGCGATGCGGACGGCAAAGGTCTGGTTCTGAAAGAACAATGATGGCGAGTTCTCTTTGAGACACGGTAGACCAGCTAGAGTGGATTGTTGCGTGACCGTACGTCATTGAAAAGGATGAACATGGTGATGCAATCAAGGTTCAGTCAACAACTGAGCGGTATGTGGTCCGCCGTTGTTAAATATATGTAGTGTGGGCGACAGTAAAATTTGTTCGTTTCAGCTCTGTATGAATGGCCATGTCGCAGACCAACTAAACAGTGAGCACTGCCTTCTGAAGAGGTGGTTCTTGTTTTCTTGGCAGAGAAATGTTAACATCGTAGGTGCCACCCACACTTCCTCGTGTAATTTAGCTGAGGAACCAGATTCTCCTCACCGGTTTCCAGTTTGTGAAGGCACGCGGAAGTCTGTGAAAAAGTCGAAATGTCCGAGGACTCATCTTTCCGCACTTGAAGCTAGGGGCAGCTTAAACAATGATAGACGCACACTCAAATCATGATGAATTCATACGCTAAATTTTCTTGTCTCCCCGGAACAATGCGAATGAACAGTCATTGTATCGGAACAGCGAGCATGCTTAAGGTCTGGCCTGTGGTCTGGTACAGTCCCTGTACCAGACCACAGCCCAGACCTTAAGCATGCTCGTCGTTCACTCTAAAGGCAGCACCCACTAGAAATTTCGTCGCGAACATTCTGAAAGTTTTCAAAAACCCCGGAGTTGGGGGGGAATACTTTTGCTGTACACGCTCCACTGGAAATGTTCTTTAACTTATTTATGATAAGATCACATTGGGCCAAACGGACTTATTTCTCAGCTGATTGTACGTGTTTTCGCGGTTGCATTTATTTGCATTAGAGCATCGAAAACTTTCTGGGGCCCGAGAAGGATTGATTGTCAGCTGATCTAGTTGGAGGACCATCGCCCTCCTAATGTAAATTTGTTTATTTACTGTTTACATACAAGGTGCGCCAAAAAACACTAGGACAGCAATGTGGTGTTAGTAACAAAAAAAACAGAAACTTCAAATACGGTGTGAGCGCCAGTAAGACATAAAATACCAGCTTTAAAGGCAGCACCAACGGAAAATTTTGTTATCGAGATTTTGATGTAATCTTAGGTATTTTAGTGCGCTGAACACCGTTGGAACTTGCCAAAACTATGAAAGCATTGTTTTTCACAGGTCGTCTATTCAATGCCTCGAAATAAGTTGGTTTGACTTGCGCGAACCCTCTGGTGTCGACCGATCGGAAAAAAATCGATGATGCCGCTTTTTTGTCACTTTTTCTGGCGCAATCACTCATTTTAGTTGCTTTGTGTCGTTTTCCGTTGAAGACCAAACAAAGTAATCATTAGAGGGAACATTATGGCTAACGGACAAGCCACTGAAAAAGAAAGAAGTCTCAGGATGACCCAAAAGTAAGAAATTGAGTCGAATTCAAATTTAGCGAAAGAACAATTACCCAGCAAACGAATAAACGGTGTATTTTGCAATAGGGATAAGTAAATGGAGGAAGAATATAGACTTTAGCAAATTTTAAACGCTAAAACAAGTCAGGAGAAATCAAATGGATTCTGAATCAGCCGATATCCACCAGTGTTCGCGCTCCAAAAAGGCATCCCAGCTCCAGCTCAAGCGCGACAACTCGTACCAGGGAAGGCTGGATTGAAACATTGAAATGAAGTTGTACTTGTGATATCTCGAAGAACACAGGGCCTCCTATAGCACTACCGTCGTAGAACTGTTGGGTCTATGCCTCGGGCTCGGGAACACTCGAAATCTCAGACAAGAAGATTATCGTGGGTGCTGCCTTTAAAAAAAGCGTAATTTTGTGATGCTGCCCAATTCGAGTAATGCATCTATACTATTGTTTAAATTTGCGAGAACTCTATATTGTGTAGGACAGAAATGTAGACGGGGACATCTAACGCTGCAAATATCTTGTTCCTACACGTGCGATGACGTGAATGCCGACGTGGGCAATGCCAACATCAGGTCAGCATGTTCATTTTCATGCGATAGATCGAGCAGCGGGCACCGAGGTGAGTGGTCGTTATTCCATGCGTACCCCGGCGGAGAAATCCCTCTTTCATCCATTCGTGATCGCAACTCATGGCATGGTACAGAATTCTGGTGCGTAAAATCAGTGAAAGCGTAGTGGTGCCGCAGGATCGCAAAATTCCCTCAGTATGCTTCCGGAACCATACAAGTTTTCCTCATCTTCTCATTGTTTTGTTGTTGGTAACTGCAAAATTTCATTAGCATTCTATTATAATTGTAGGTTTAAACTACTATACGAGCTAGTTTCTGTTGAAGGTTTAATTTTCTCCCGTTTCTCTCCAGTTAGTGAAATCGGTAAAGTTTTTATTTTCGAGTGGCTTCTTTGTTAATTGCTACTAAGTTTCCAACGATCACTTCTTTTTCCACCGTGAGGAGATGCTGCAGTTCAGAAAAAAGATTGATTTCGCGAAGATCCGCATGGTGAAAAATACTGCCTTACTATCATCATTCCATGGGTCGCGCAAATCGACCACATCTGTCGGATGTAACGCGATTATGAACTTCTAAAACATATTATCTAATGAACGGTAAGCTTTTTCTTTAACGAAGCGTTGAGCATGCTCCATCGCTCCCAAATATGCCGAGATCTTAGGTCAAGGATTCCCGTGGGTGCTGCCTTTAACTGACTGGTGACGTGGCTCGTCTCAGGGTAAAGTCGCTTTCTTAAAATTCGCAGAATTGAACTTTTGTCATATAATGAGATGACTGAAGAGCCCATCACATTGGATGTGTTTTCTTTGCCGAATAGCTTGCATTGCTATCTCACAACAGTTCCTCAAGCAGAGTAGGTTGAAACTTGCTTAGAGTCAGTGACAATTTTCTGGCTATAATCATAACAGTATGACAAGACAAGTTCGTTATAAGCAGGCTGTTGTCAAGCCTTCATACCTTTTACCTCCTTCCGTCACCTGCCTATAGCTAAAAAGCTCGCCGTTCCTTGCTACACATATAAACTCTCTCTCACTATTCGGTAACCGAAATTCAGTTATTTTCCATCTTGAACTTCACTTGATTACGACAGCAGAGGCAATTGTAATCTATATCTATCTTACTTCTTATTAATTGGCAGTTCATGTGTGTGTGTGCGCGTGTGTGCACGAGAACCAGCCATCAAAAATGGAAAATACCTACACCATCATGTTCAGCGCGTCAACTTATGTACGAAAATGTGGTAAATTTTGATTTTTACCTTGACTTACAGGAGTTTCGGGCCACTTTTGTCATGTTCAGACATGTTAATGGCCGACAGTTGTTTTGATCACGATCGGAATGAATGAGATAGGCATTTGATCACAGTACCGTATGAAGGGATAGAGAAGGGTAGGACAGCTCTACAACAATGAGGAGAAACCAGGCGAACGAGGGATGACACGGATGAGGATTACGCCTTAGGCCTAGAGCATGCTACACAGCGACGCTGTCACTGCGACCGTTCACCACCACAATTTTCTCACAGTGGCTCCTATGCCAGCTCGGTATTCCATGCAAACTGTGTGATAAGATATGAGAACTGGTATCTGTTGAAAGCAAACCATTTTGTTATGAAATATCACGACAAATACTCACCACTGGAGGAGTATTGAGAAACGGCTTGGGCGACAAGGACACACCAAACGACTGCCAAATGGACGAACATTTTACCTGGAGCGAAAAAAATAAAATATGCTCTCTTGCAATAACATGAATCTCCGCGAAACGAAAGAATACAGAGTTATGTGAGAGCTAGCTATTAAGGTGAAACGCACGGACATTTTAGAATGGACATTTTAGGAAGAAAGTGGCTAGTTTCTTAATATGAGCCTATAACATCTGGATATTATTATAAGCGTAGAAATTTTTCCTGAAAAATAAGAAGATATTTATAATGAATGCGAATATTGGCAATATTCCGGCTGAGGCGTCTTCAAATGTGTAAAAGAATGAAGCCTTCCTCTTTACCACTGCACGTCATAAATCTACGGTCACTCAAAATTTTTCTCCAGAAGAGAACACCCATAATTCCGTACCCGGAATCCTTTCGGAAGGTGTCAAGTGCAAATGTCCAAAGCAAATTAATAGTAAGGAAGCAAAATTAAGATTAAAAACGAAGATCTTCCACGTCGTACATAGAAAAAAGCAGGTGTTCTGCACAACCCTTATCAAAGTGCCAACTGTGCACCGTGTCCCAGCGGACCATCTCTAAGTGAGGTTAATGGCGGGAGCTGCGAGAGTAATTAGAGGATGCGGACAACAACAAGGGGTTTTTGAGCTTGTATACGCAAACTGTGACCAGGACACGTACTCAATATATGAGGCTGTTCACAAATTAATAGAGAATTTACAATTTTATTTTCTTGGACATATAAACACTAGTACATATTAGGTTGTCGGGAAATGATTGAGGTACCTCACCAGAGGCTCTCTCACACATCCCTCTCGTGACCTATTCCCATGTGAATATGTGATGCCATGCCCACTGAGCATCAGTGCCATCGGTATACAAGGACATGGCACTGCGCCATTTGTTACCTAGCCGCGAAAATGTGCAAGCAACCAATTCGAGCATTTTTTTTGTATGAGTCCCTATAGAGCACCAATGGGACCAGAAGGGACAGCAACATCATCACTTCAATTGCCCTGGTGCTCATCAGCACAGCAGGTACAGCGTGTCGGTTCCAACGTTTCTTTCGAGGCAATACGTCTCCCCAAGGCCATTTTCCTAGTCGCTGAACTGACAATGAGGAGCAGGGTATGCTTGTAGTTCTGTATCTGATAAATTTCACATGTTAGCAATGTGAGCATCAATCTTGACTGATTCGCTTGTACGAATCCAAACTCTGATGGTGTACGACACATACAGCTCGAAACATTATCATCTTATAGGGCCAACAAATTGCCAGCGAAAGCGTGGTCCAACGCTGATTCCAAAAGTATTACCATATCCGATCTTGAAGACAAGCGAAATCGAGCATGCCTTTCTGTTGCTGACGACCACAACTTAGACTTTGATGAAACAAAATGTGTGTGTGGAACAAGTGAAGAACTCGCAGAAAGACTCATGTTAAGCACCTCACTTGTTTCAGGAGAAAATTGGAAAGTTGAAGAAGCTCTACAAATGAGTGGCACACGAAATGAGAAGAAGCCAAAAAATTGGGTTGAAGAAGTGTCGTCGGCGCTCCCTTTGCTCATTAAAAACGACCCGTTTGCCAATATTATTGTGGCATGCAACGAGTAACGGGTCCTCTATAACACCGGATGATGATTGGCCCAGTGCTGTCAAGCCCATTAGGGCTTTTTCAAGCCGAGCTTGCTCCGGAAGAAAGGTCATGCTGGCAGTTTGGTGAACTGTTGCTGGAATGATTTTGTCTTCTCGCCTACTGACTATTTAGGAAAGCAAACGAAGCATCTATCGATTCCACAATTCCAGTGTTCTGTGAAGTGTAGATGAATGAACACGTATCGCGCCAGCAAGGATCTATGGACTGTGGTGGTTTTTTGTTCGAAAAACAGAGTTTACAAAGAGCTGAGCTGAGCGACCTTGAAAGGGCAGATTGAAATCTTGGTCTACGTAGTTTGCGAAGTTCAAGCGGTTAGTAGGTTTTAGATGGAAAGGTTGGGAACCGCAAGTAAAACAAAACCGTTTCGGTGCTAATTCTTGAAGGATCAACCCCTTCGTGTTCCTTCTTCAGTACCTGGGTTTCAAAAATTATACAGACCGGCATGATCTCAGATCGTAAACTATGTATAGGAAATTGGGGAACAGAATTGGGAGAATTTTCGGCTTATTCGTGAGCAGTTTGTCATTACCTACCTACCGAGACGGATTATGACTAGGAGAGTTGGAAGATCTACAAAACATTTGCTCATTCCCGAATAAGACGAATAAGATCGCAATCCGAAATGGGTCCTATCAGAATTTTCTAAATTTTTCGCCTGAAACTGAAAGAATTTTAGGTTTAAATCCTTAACTGATGGAGGGCTTAGTTTTAGCCCTATATGGTGGTGTCACAAATCATGTCAAAACAGTACATAGATCTTACCATACGAATCGATATTAAGGGAGATGAGGGCGATTCATTGAGATGGAATGATGCCATTTTTGCTATTTTGCTTTTTTGTATTTTCAAGAGGGTATAGGCGCCCACTCGAATGCATTCATTTGGTAGGAGTTTGTGAAAAAATGTAAAACACCTAAAACCTCTGAACATCTTCCGAATTCCTGGCATCAACTTACTCGTACTTTTACCTATTGCTGAAGCTAAAAGCTTGCTTATTTAAGAAGAAGTTGAAACGGACCGGTGAGCATATGTTGGCCACATCTGGTTGTTTTGAATGCTTCGAGGAAATCCCCCCCCCTCCTTCCACTGGGAGAGAATCAGAACCGAAAAGGGATCGGAGCATGTACGTATTTTGAGATTCGAGACGCTACGTGAAGAAGAATCAGTTGATGACTGGATCCGATTTGTTTTGTTTTCCATGTTATTCCATGAATTTCTCAACCCACCCTCTTAGATAGCCAGGCAATTTTCTTCTCCCACCCTTTATCGAAAGCGAGCATCCATTCCATAGCAAGGACAGCGTTACAAATTTGGCAAGCTTGCGAGAAATTAATGGATTCTGCTTTTTTCAAGCGTTGATGAGACAATAGATAATGATATCGATTTGCCTGCAGAGGTTCATTGCAAGGATTTAAAATACACAGCCGGTCCTTAGCCAACTTAATCCATAGAACCTGAATTAATCTAATCCATAATGATTAAAAGATTTCGATTATAACAACGTCCCTTCTACAGATTTTAGGAATAGAATGATTCAACTTCAAACTCTTTCAAGTAGACGAAAAAAGAATGATCTCAAAATGGTTCATAACATTATACATGACTACACCAGCCTTCGCACGAACGCAACCTGTTCACACTGCAGATCTCGATCACTTAAGGGTCTTCACTTAACGTTACGTTGCCAACGACTAGGACTTTCATAAGACAATTCATAAGACAATCACTTTTTGTCAACAAACCTGCCTCAAAGTATCTAATTATCGTCATCTCGCAAAACTCTGGAGGCATTGAGGATTCATGTGAGAAGTCCAGAAGTGAATCACAAGGAAGAATTCCTCTCAATCACACGGAACTCGCGCCGTATCTGGTATTGCTTTCCCGATCCGAAAGAGAACGCCAAATGCGGTCGCACCAGTCATAACGTCACTCTAGTGATATCAAATGGCGAGCGTTTGGTACAACAGTGATTGGAGTACAGGCTTAGTGTTTTGTTTGTGTGATTCTAGTGAGATTGCTTTCCCCTTTAAGGCGCTCTTGTTCTGTACCCCTCACTCTATTGCTGCGATCAAGGAAGGGATGAGGTCCTTCTCTGTCTCACGCTCTTCTCTTCCGCTCTTAGTGAGATTTCTTTGTATACGTCTACAGTACTACTGTGTTGGTGGCTAGAGTCATCATCAACGTCTTGCCTTACGGTATTGTTGCTGGATTGTTCGTTTGTATCTGATAACTTTGCGAACATTCTGAATATTAAGATCTGACGAAGGCGTTAAATATATCGAAAGCTACCAAGAATAAAGACATCAGAGAAGAGTCTCAATAGCCTTGGAAAAGTGAATGTTAAATGAGGTTCAGATAGAGGAGCATACTAGATTCTAGAGACATTTTACCGGATGGTTAGCTTATCGAATCGCCAATTTCAGGCTTTGGAGATAGCGATAAGCCAAAACGTATGCCAAATAAGCCGATGGCCAACCTCACATGAAGCTCACAAAATCAACAAAATTATTGAACAAGTATGCCGAGGTTCTCTGAGAGGCGGAATTTAAACATCCTATTCCCATTATACTCTCTTCAATTAAAAAACAAGTAGGTTTCCTTGAAGGGAAAGAGCAACTGGAGGTCTCTCTCAAACACTGAGTGTAATAATCTGTGATTTATTTGTGTCTTGTTAGGTGTGTCCTCGTAAGGATAAATCCATGCAGTGAAATAAGTAAAACAATAAAATAATTAGCAAGTTTTAAGGCACCAGTTTCCCTTCGCGTTTTCATTTCAGCCTTCCTAAAAACCTGGCCGTGCTTCGCTTACGGAGGCAACCGGAGAAAATTAGAAACAGTACTTGAAGTGAAGGCAAATCACTTGAGAGAAAACTGTGGAGCTCAAAATCAGAGGAATCACAGCAGCACATTCAGTTGCACATATGCATAAATGAAGTTAACGAGTGAATGTTTTAAGAAAATGACATGGGATGACAAAAAAAGCGGTGTAGCGTCATGACGCATTATTGTCCAGCACTAGAGCTGTAAATACAGTATTGCTCAAAGATTTCCCCAAATATAGAGTTTTCACCACATTATTTTTTTCTGTATATGGCTACGAAGTAGGCACTATGGATTTTTCAACTCAAAAGGCCAGTAAGTTTATACGGAGAGAACTTCAGAGGTAAAAATGGGGGCAGGCCTTGTTTCGTGGTGACTAACTCCAACAAATGACAGCGACAGAATTTATTGAAAATCGTATACACGAGAACATACATATGTAATGAACTACTAATAAGTTCTGTAGAACCACATCCTCTCGAAACACATTCTTCATTAAAAGTTAGTGTCGGGGTGCTATGCATACAGTTTGCAACCCAAGGGGGAAAGGTGAGGGGGGGGGGGCTGTCAGGTAGTGATAGTCAAGCCACACCATGATGTCAGCACTTGGCTTTTTCAGCATTCGGATTGATATTTTAATAAGTTACAGATTTGCAATGACCTTTAACCAGGTCCTTGAGGTAATTGGTTCTAAAAACTTCTTTTTATTTGTGCTAGAATGCGTGCATTAAAGTGCAATAAGTGCTATGCAGGTTCCTGATGCAGAGGACTTTCCCACTACCTAACGTATTATTTCCCAATGGGGAATATGGTGTACTTCCTGAGAAGCTATAAACAGAGGTCCACAAAATTTCCTGATATGAAGATGAGCCGAGTTCCTGTTTCGAGCCAAGGGACTTTTCTATCAGTTGGGCCTTAAATTAATGCTATTTTGAAAAATTTTGTGACTGCAGCATCCTTTTCTCCAAAAAAAAAACATCGTCTTTTTCACCTCCTTCCGGGAGGCGGAAATGTCTACGATTGTGAACATAAAAGTTCTAGGAATTCCCATCCGAATACTAAAACACCTCAAACACAAAAATTTCAAAAAAAAAATACCCCGCACTATGTTGACTTACGGCTGCCTATTTTTGAGCCAGCAACCACACCTTCTGAAATATGACAAATTATAGAGGGAAATCTTCACAGCATTCCTTTGGACATGCTCACAATCACGAGTAATATCCTTGCTGTACCACTTCGATCTTATGATTCATCTTCGTAACCTCCTTATAGTGCTCATTATTTCATTATATTTTTTGTGTGTATATTGCCCGAATCATATGTACCATCAGAGAATTGTTGATGAATACATAACACATAAAACCAGTATTAGATACCAACTTCTGTGACAACGCATTGTTCAAATTTCACTTTTTCATGGATACCGTGGATTGTGTGTAATGAGAAGGGTATTGAGTGCAAAGAAAAAGATTGTCCAAAAAGCTGAAATCTTAGGCTGGCTGTGCCGGTGGTGGCTGACTCTTTAGAGGAAAAGTTAACATGCCATTTTGAAGTAAATAACAACTAGTACAAAAGTTGTAGACCAAACTGAGAACAATCCATGTTTCCAGGGAAAGGGCACTGTGTACTTTGTTCATATTCAGAGAATTGTCTTGGGATCGGGCGATAACTGGAGATTACTCTCCGTTTACCCAGCTAAGGGGTACACTTCAAGCGATCGCGTCATCCGGGAAAAAGGCACAACTCTCGTGGAGCGACGTAGGGTTGAACACTCCATATCGGGTGAGGTGGTCATCTATTATATCATACTAATTTATTTGCTACAACGCTCAGTCAGAAAAATTCGAACTTCGTGTATTTTTCGTCCCTTCCAATTATAAACTCTTTTCCACGAATTGTTGTTATTGGTTTTCACCCTTAGAAGCGGGTTACACCTCAAAAACACCACTTATTGCAGTCATAGTAATTACAAAAAAGGTTGGTAAGTTTGTTCAGTGCGCATAAATACTCCATGCTAACATGAGGTATATTCACCAGCTTAATGTACGGGACACGTCAATTGAATGTATTGCGAAAGTAGTCGCAATTCGAAAACCGGAGCCTGTGGAGGTCGTTGAGATTACCTGCAACCGAAGACGCTTACGTGAGTGCAGCATCTTTGCTCCTGGCCTATTCCGGCGTTGCTGTGTGTGCTTGCCAACAAAGATTCAGATTTACAGGATTCGCTCATTTTTCGAAGAATTACGTGCATTCTCGGGGACGGAATCGGGAAACATTTCGGAGAAGAATATGTAAGTGAAATCTGTTAGAAAGTACTGCTATCCGCTTAAATTTTTCACCTGAGCACATAGGCGTGCCGTCTTCGGAAAAATGTGAAGGAAAAAGAAAAACGAGCTGGCCGAAAAAGTTCAGAGAAAGAGAAGGAAAGGAAAAAAGATTTAAAAAGAGAATTTCAACCTCATCCTTGTCAGACATATGGGCGTTGTGAATCAGTCTGGCATGATCTCGATTTTGTTCAAGCAGTTTTCCTAACATGAAAAACTCGATCTATGGTGGAGTGTACGAGGTGATTGTATGATAGGAGAGATATGAAAGGAATGCAAAGCAACTCTGAA
Organism: Ancylostoma caninum; assembly: GCA_037903475.1. Lineage (NCBI taxonomy): Eukaryota > Metazoa > Nematoda > Chromadorea > Rhabditida > Ancylostomatidae > Ancylostoma > Ancylostoma caninum. The sequence goes on from JBAJFG010000490.1 coordinate 47,644, forward strand.
AAAGATGAAGGGGACTCAAGATCAGCGTTTCGTTTAAGTCGTCAATTTGTGTACTAGCAACGAGCTCAATGGTTGCTGTACTTTTGGTATGGGTTGACCAAATGTTGCTTGTACCTATTTGTAAAAAATACCAGGATAAACTCAGACGTTGAAGGTTCGGGACTTGTGGGATAATCACGCACTATGAACGCGACTGGAAAATAAATCCCAAGATGGACGCATGGGCGACGCTTTGCTCTGATACGAATCTCATCAGGCGTTAACTTAGCGGGATGCCCGCCAGATCCCTCCTTTTCAAGACTGCCGGTACCCTAGCACTCACCTCGAGAAGCACCGAAACCAATCGTTAGTCGTGATCATCTATGTAGCATTTATCGGAATGAACAAAAAGAAGCAAGTGGGGTTTTTGTGCTTGTAAGCGAGGGCTAAGACACAATATAAAATAGTGCCACCAGTGAGATGATTCGAGGGCTGACTCATGTCTTTCAGTGCTTGCGGTGAAGCATCACTAAGTAACAAACCCACGCTGCCCCAGAGCGGTGGAGTCGACGATCAGCCGGAGCAGCTCCTACAACCTCTACAGCCAGCCGTCCCTTACCAGCAAGACACGTCCTCTGTGATATGCACATGTGATAACTGATAATACGCTCGCGGGCAGATCTCTTGATAAACTTATCTACCTCTGTCTTCACTGTGTATTACAGACCAATGGAAATGTAGGCTTGAAACTCAGAACATTAGATATGAGACTTATCTCGGCAAAAAATAAATTGAAATCCCGAGCAAAACTCGTGAAAAATCGATAGGAGCAACAAATCCATAACTGCGTTGTGCAAATTGGCTGCCAGATTAGTAATCAACGTTGTAGATATTTCCTGCAAGCCTGTTTGCACCCACCTCGCACCAAAAAAAGCAATAATTCAGTACCCATCGTGCAAAATGGTTTTCAGATTCCTGATCTGCATGGAAGATTACCCATTTGGGGCACTTTTCTATCTGGTTTGGAACGGAACTGGGATAAACCGGTAAATCGATTGACAAGTCGATATCCGATTCAGTAATATCGGGTGATAAACATCTTAACCCATCCATCTGATTTGAAAGATGCCCCACATTTCCGAGCTGCCTTCTTCGCCACCTCGTTTACAGATGCCCTTTCATCGTTTGAATTTTGCGCCACGTGCGTTGCCCAGATTTCTCAAAAAAAAATCGCGAGGGTTGCTATGTTTTATATATAGACCAGGACGTTGCGCGCGAAAGAAAGCCTTAACGACATCAGCAGCATTAGTACGAATAAGGAAATGCACCTGCAGAAAGAACTTATAGCAAAAGTTGCCATGAGGTGCCATGATCTGGATGGGCAAGGATTCCACCAGCCCAAAGCAGAGGGTACCCAACTTCCGTGGATGCAAGCGAGCACACTTCGATTTGCGATTAAGCTTGTTTGCAGCTGCTCAGGGTAAGAAGTAGGTAGTTATGCGTAAAAAAGACCGCTAGTAGCAGATAAAGGTTAGGAAAGGGTTTGAGAAGGGAAAATCTTGAGTAAATTAGCATTTTGATAATCTCGTTCTCCACTTTTTTGTTTTTCTGCGCACCTAGAGTGGTACAAATGAATTTAAAAAATGCATAGACAACATGACATTGAGTACAGAAACTGTTTTAGTAAGTATGCCATCAGCCGTTTATTCTTACAAAGTGTGTGCAAAATGTTGTATAGTTTGAAGCAGCGTCTAACATGGCACTCCGATATACAAAGCCCTTTTGTCCCGGAACCGTAAGACACATATGCGAGTTTCTTCATCAAAGGAGCAGTGGGTAGCAAGCTAAGTGGTTAGCGAACTAGATTTCGAGTCCCCAACCTCAAAAATTCGACATGAATGATGAGAATGGTTCCCTGAACAGAAAATTAACAATGATTTTCGGGCTTGAGATCTGCTGTGTCGTAAAATGTTGGTAAATTCGCTCCAATAGTGAAGGAAATAACAAGCAAGAATTTGCGTAGAAAGGAGCTGTTGGTCGTAATATAGGTCTGAAAGACTATGGGTGGATACATATGAAGTTGCTGGAAAATGTTGAAGATCACCTGCATTCAGGATTATAGAGACTCAGTATCTGCGGCGACGTCACCTTATGGTTACTTGTAATCAGGAAACATGTTGTTTTTCAGGAAGACGCGAATTTGCAAAACACTATTGCTGGTTCATTGCGCGGGAGCCCGGAAGGATTTGGGGCGCTCAGTGATGAAGGTACGGGATTTCATAGGTTATATTTAATGACGTAGCTCTTAATCCCAATAACCATCTGGCTGGAGTGTGATTTCACCGGGAAGTTAGCCGGGCTTCCCGGGAATGGACGATGGAGCTTATTTGTTGAAGGCGACTACGAACCGCCTTCCTTGTACCTCCCACTCACTTGAATGCAGGGCTTTTGGTCGGATAGATGTGCAGGATACGATCTGCAGACACGCAAGCACACCCAAGCACGCATGCATGAACATACCCACGCGCTTGACAGGAGGTATAGATCGTTCCGACACTGCAGAGACAGGGAGTCCATCTCCTGAATCCACCCGCGTCTCAGGGCAGGCACAAGGTCGCATTTGGTCCGCGATTAGCCCCCTATCCGCCACCTGGGGATGCGCCACGTAGCCTCGCGACTAACCGGCTGGGATCCGTCGTATGAGGGAGATCCGTAGACCTTCTGGCACCCTACTGATATTGGCTCAATTCACCCATCTTGAGAAATTCGGAAGAGTATGAAGAATGGAATGAGAATCTACCCCTCATTTTTGTCAAGTAAATTTTGTAGACAGATGTGCTTACGTTGGTGAATCAGCTCGGTTCTCGGTTGAATGAGAAGAAAACGATAGAGTAAATGAGCTGACGGTCCCTTCTTAGAGCTAATTACTTAAGAGAGGATGATAGCTAAGAAAAGGCAAAGAGCAGAAAAGGTATACTATCAATTGCAGAAATCTTTTCTATTCGACGCGCTCTAATTTTAGAGGAGGGAGGAAGATATTTCCATAGGTTACCTCAGATTTGACTCACGTCCAGCAACGAAGAACATGATCACGCGTCGGATGAATCATTAGCTCTGTACCTGCTGTAAATCCGGGAAGTGAGTACGATTTTCCAAATTGATAATAAACGTTGCGCCCGCTTCTTCGCGAGGAACACAGGATATTATTGAGAGCTGTGTGGCAGATTTAGGCAGCTTTCAATCCGGGCTCTGCTGTGCGTTCCTAGTAGTGTCTGGCACTAGTGGGATGTTCATTTTTTTATTTCCTTTCATGCACCAAAATTGGTGCGCCCTAGAATCAGGAACACAGACGATGCAACAGTGGGTCTGTAAAACCGATGCAACAAAAGGACACCTCGGTTCAACTTCCACCTAGAAACAACGCCCTACCAGAAAGAGGAAGCCAGATACAGTCGCACCAGCAAGCCACATGCCTTTCAGCAATTCGCTTTGCAAGCATGTTGGAGCTTCGGAACACAGGTATACTGGCTTAAATACCCTGTGGTATCAATGTGCCGATTAACCAGCTGACCTTATAAAGGCATGCCATTTGCAAAGGGTACAATGAAGGTGGTCGATGCAGAGGTTGTTAGGCACTGTGTCGCGTTTTGCTTGCTGTTAGGTTCACAAAAGTCTGAATACAACAGTGTGGAATTTATACTAAACGCTTTCCTGCAGATAGACGATTCTCGGAGGCGAGCTTTTCCAAATGCGAAATGATTTTTTAAGCAATCACACAAAGAAACCCACAAAATTTTAGAGGCTCGCTATTTCTGCCATTGCTAAGACCCTCAGAAGACATTGGTCACTATGATAGCCATTAGCCACTTTGAAAAATGAATGCACGACGCCATGGTTTTGGTTAACTGTAGAGTTCATATCTTGTAAAGAATTAGGATCTGCACTGGCACAACTCACAAACAGACAGTGGCACAACCATGACACAAAGTGAACACATCCGGATGAAAAATGGTGAACACAATTTTTCGTCAATTCTAAATGAGTCTGATTCGTTCAGCCGGATGTGTCTACCAGCTTCGACTGACGCAAATCTATGTGTCTAGCTTGTGTCCACCATGCATTCACCTTGAGTGTTGGTAGTGTTTACTTTTTGGTCCACATGGTAGTGTCCACTTAGAGGAAGAGGTGTGTACACCCATTATCTCGATAGACTTCAATTTGTGTCATGGATGTATCCAATACATGTGCGAGCTAACTCATGGTAGTGTTATGTCGAAATTTGTGAGGAGTTGTTCTCCAAAGGAACTTGCTCTCTCCTTGCGCAGAAAGAGGATAACTATTTTGGATATGACGGGAAATATGAGGCAGGGGCTTACCACCAGTTTATGTGATTAGACTCTCATGGTTGAATTGTGTAACTTGCTTCTGCCCCACCAGATTGTTACGGTGGAACTTTATTGACCTTACGTTTCAACGTAACCGTCGCCGTCAGAGGTTCAAAAGCGGCACCAGTTGTTCAATCTGTGTGCTAGAAGGTCAAACGCCTCATCATACATGGCCAGTTCTGGACCTTTTTTAAGGCAAGATACGACAAGAGCGCCCAGAATCGAGGTCCGACCCACCAGTTGATCCCCCTTCCGCGGAAGAAGTCCGCACAGCTAAACGTTATGACGGACGAGTGGTTCTTGCTCGAGTCCGGATCTTATTCGATCTAAGGATAGCTCACATAACGATTTTAAAGGAAGCAGATCAGTCGTTAAGAAGAGACACTCATTCTTGTTATTCATTCCTGTATTCTTGAAAGTTATTCTGAATTTATAAAAATTTCTGCTCAGACGCGATACTGACATAATCTGCATAAGGAAATTAGTCCAGGGACATCGTTCTAATTCCGTAATGCTTAAAACATGACGGTGGGCATACGATCATGGACAGTCGTAAAGAAACGCTGAGTACGAATACATCTTTTTTTTTCTCCAATTTCGATTCAAAGCAAATCAGGGAAAGGCTGATAAGTTGGGCTCCCATTCACCCTTCGAGAACGGGCAAAGTTTTCGAAGTTGTCTTCTAAACAAAAATAAAATCGGTGCTAAAGGTTGGCGATTTTTTGTGCTGGCTTCGAACTTTTTCTTCCATTTCACCGCTCTGATGAATTATAATCTTGGCAGACGAAACAGTTCTTAGTACCTTATATCCCATTTTCAATCGACTCTTTATTTCAGCTACGTACAATTTTCATTGACCTTGATAAAGATCAATTTTAACATGGACCAATTTGCCTATTTTTTCACCCCTCCCCCCCCCCCCCTCCCCCTTTGGACACAGGAGATGTTTCTGCATCCGCCTCTTTTAATTAGTGTTGAAATATAAGACAATAAAGAATTATTAGCTCTTGGTGGATTATCATCAAAAGGGTTCTGAGTATTGCTGAAGAAAAAAAAACTATAAGATCCGGGTCTCGTACAGCTCGTTTACCGTTAATTTCTTGTTCTTGGTAGAGAACTGGTTTCTCATTACCAGTTGAATAAGTGAATTACTGGAGAGCAGGTTAGAATTACATAACGTTATCCGCTACTTCCGCTTTAGTTATTTTTTATACAAAGTCTAAGAAATTATGACACTATGTGAAAACATTAGGCGTCAAAACAGGGAAAAAGCTGTCTAACACAAGAAAAACTAAAATGCAGCGGGAAAATGGGGCGGGGATGGGGTGGAGATCAGTGAGCGGATCTAGTTCAACTTCAACGTAATACCGTCAAAGTGCAGCATTAACGAGAATTTGTTGACTACAGGAGATGATCAGGAAATTTTCCGAACCAATGACGAGGAAATTATGTATGACGAGAATTGCTATGAGTACTACGAAAATGAACTGAGTTAAACGATTTTTGTGCCATTTTCATGGAAATAATCAAGAAGGAGAGGTACATACATAGTAGGCAGCATTACATGGGAGAAAGGTCAACCTGTTTTTCGAGCGACAGTATTCATGAAGTGCTGAAATGTGCGGAAAATGCTGAACTAAGGCTCACTATCCTTCACGCTGTTACTTTAAAAAACAGCAAATGACTAAAATTGCCCTGAATCTACGTAGCTGCAAGAATAAGTGCACACCTCGCAGTGAATTCCCTTGAATAGAGCGGTCTGCAGTGTTGCAGACGAAGCATCACGCTGAGCGTGTTCCACGAACCCTGCTATTCATTCCAGGTTAACGCTAACAGAGTAAAGCGGTTAGGGCCCAGAACAGGGATGAACGGAAGTACTGCATGAGACAGGAAGTCGGAAGTTGGGGGAAGCTCGAAATCCGGCGAAATTCGGAGCGATGAATGCAGCACGTATGAGTTGGCGTGACCTAACGACTGCCAATCGTCCAGAATTCTAGAAGTCAGAAGCTCGTATGAGGCAAGAATTCAGGAACTTCCGACTTCCGGAAACCGGAATTCCGCTCATCCCTGGTCCCGAGTTACCCGGAGGAGATAGGTTAATGCTGACGTGGTGACGACGTCTGATAGGCGCCGAGCCGCGGCCAACGCCGAAGCACAACTAAGTTCATTGTCGTAACTCAATCATTTTCGTCATAGACCGCTGCCCCGATAACTTTGCTCGTCGATCTTGCAAACGACGTTTGGAAGACGCCGACAGATCTCTGCACAATAGAATGCGAAGTCTCTGAAATGGGTTCAGGCTATTGGTGAGGAAGAGTTTCCATGTCCCATTTGTGGGTGCGATAGTGAGATGAGAGGTTGAGAAAATGGTCAAGAAATGTTGCTCTTGGAAGAGTAGAGGATTTCGCAGCGTTCAAATTTTGTAACATGCCCGGGCTTTTGGTGCATGCTGCGCCTTTGTCAGCACCAGGGATGAGCGGAGGGAAGGAAAGGACCAGGAGTTGAAAGTGACAGAAAAGCTCGAAATATGTATATACAAGATGTTTTGGGGGAACAAAAACAGCTGTGATCTTGTGCAACTCAGCTATCACCAGTTCACAAACCTAGAAGTTAAATGTCATCATGTACCAGAATCAAAGAAATTCCGACTTCCGAAACCTGATATTCCGTTCATTCGTGGTCAGAACCGTCTCCATGGCAGCTACCCAAATAAGAGTCGCTTCTGGGATTCTTGCAGAAAAGAATGCTCCAAGGGTTGTTGACGGCAGTGATGTGGGTACTTTTTATTAATATGGAGAAAACCCCGTTTTTGAGCTCTTCCTTTTGTGGAACATTCTGCATGTGCACTGAGACATCTGCCACAAGAAGTCGCCAGATGGCAGCCCACAACTGGACAGCCTTCTTGCTGACCTCTCTCTCCACGAGCATAACTGATCTCTCGAAGGAGGATCTGCTCGGAAATGGATTCTTCTGCACCTCTAAAAGTTGTAACGTATACCTTTGTCAATGAAAAGGGTGAACACAGGAGTGGTTGTGCTGCTGAACAGAGGGCAAATATGCACATTATTCATCTGTCACATTTGTCACAAGCAGCTCTTGAATATTCTCCTCGTATGAGATTCCAGGAAGAGAAGAAACCACACAAAAGCTGGGTGAAAGGCAAATTAAGGCCAAGGCGAATGGAAGCTGTGGCGATCAGAAAACGCTCTAGACTGTCGTCGTTTCCAGCTGATGTACTGTTTTCATCGCAAAATTTCGAGCAAAAGTTGCCGTGTTGGATGAACGAATGGAGAAAAAAAAACAATGTAAATATTTATGAAAAGTATACAGTGGCGTTAAGATACTCTAATCCGAAAGGAATAACCGACCCTTTTCATGTTTTGCTTACGTTTCATATGTTTATTTTTCATATTTCTGCGATGGCTTTGCTGTGACGGATTCCGAAGGATCTGCATTTTCGGAAAGTTTGTCCACATGTCTGAAAAGTTCGGTCGACTTCGTGTGAAGCGATCATTTTCAAAAGATTAGTAGATTTCTCCAGAATTTCGAGGCGACTCCTTTTACATCTTACTATTTTCTTGCTCACTCATCCTTCAGAATTTCTCATAAACCGCTGTTGCAGATTTTCAGAGTTCGTTATGGTGAGAATATTCCTAGAGATCTGATTTCTAATTCGGATTCGTAGAGAGTTAAGATAGTCACAGAAAAGCAAAGAGTAACCAATAAAGAAAACAAAAAACGTTCTGGATTCTCTTCAAATCCCATTGTTGAAGAAGAAACAGGCAATTCTGCAGCGGCTGAGGCCCAGAAATCCGTTTTGCTTTGGCGATTGTCTTACATGGGTGGAATCGCGGTCAACAAGAAGTGAGTCGGGTGGCGAGCCTGCAGCTCCTTGTTCATTGGAATCGGAATCGTTTGCTGACATTAGTAGACCCCACGCGTGGTCTCTCCACCGTGTGGTGTGGATTGACATCCAGAAATCTGTGTGAGTTAGTGAGTTTGTAGGTGTCAGCTGCCAACATCATGGATTATGGGGATAATAATAATAGGAGATTATCTACTATATTTTCTTGGATAAAGAAAAATTGATCTGGCTTCCCGAAAAGAAATGAGGTCTACGACAAACCCTAATTTTTTAGGAGATTCTGAATTTTCCGGTGCTTTCTGAGTGCGAATGCTTTTCAGGACACCGGATTTTCCAGATAAGTTGCTAGTAGCAGAGGTTCTTAAAGGGAGTACGTCACCTCGTTTTCGTCTCGGAGATTGTGGCGAATCCTAAATCTCCTCGATGCACTGGATTGATCTGCATACGTAAAATGTTACAAAACGGTCTTAGGACCCGTTTCTTAAACTTTTTCGGTACGGGATTTGGAACAGTTTGTGGAGCTGAGTGGACGCGTGAGGCAGTTGGTCTGATCGATCGGACATGTCAAGACGTGCTGGTTAACGCTGCGGTCGTGGCGGTCAGCCAGCACAGTCACGGACCACTCCTCCCAAGTGGTCCGTGGCCCGCACTCTGGGACCTTCCGAAAAAGAAATGTTTTCGTCGTCTTGATATCACTGGAATCAACGTAACGAGGAGTTCTAGATTCCGTTGATACCCCCCACCAACAAAACGAGGTGACACACCCTTAGAAATTTCAGCCTACCCTTTTCCTTTAACTTAATAGCCCTTTCAAACAGTTCGACGGAACAAGGGCATTATTTTAGTGAGTGGGCTATACCCAAATGCAATATGGCTCATTAGTAATGTAGTACATGTGCTTCCAAGTAGCCACTATGTAAAGAACGTAGGTATCACTCAACAACCGTCCTAAAATATGATCTACAACAAAAAAATACCAGGAAAATCAAAACGACTTCTGATAAAGCAGTTAAAAGTCCACTTTCCAAAGTGTCCACAGTTCATTCTTGCGTTGCTATGCATAGGTCGGTAATCTGCTGCTCCTGCATAGGTTACTAGTATAAAACTCAAGTAAACCTATTTCAGTTTAGCTGTGAGATGATTCCACGTGAGCTGAGCATCAGCCATGGATGTGCTTATATTTTTGAAGGCACGATATCAGTATATGGAGCATGTTGCTGTTAGCCTTTTAGAAAATAGTGACAAGACCACGCTTCGACCGGTTCTTGGGATGAAGATATACAAGCGTGGTCTCCGTTCAGGTCATCTAACCTCTTACCAGTAGCCGTTCCCTCAGTTCACTGCTTATGACTAGCTATTTTCGAGAAGTTCGCATGGAAATCTTGATAGGGACTTCTCGTTTAAATGAAGACGAACCAGAAATTTCTCGCTGTATCCGTTGTGATCCCCCGTAGTCCGATTAGAGCACAATTTCCACAAGGCGCTTACGTCAGTCGTGCGTCAGACGCATGCACCCATTTCCGGAATATTTTCATGTAAATGGGTTAACACATTGCGGACAGCGTTATGCGTGTGGTGCATCATGCTCTTTCGACCCCGTGTGGCCACACGATGCACATGGTGCATCACGCGAAACGTGCACTTCATGTTCCTAAGAGTACCTTTTTGGTAAGGTGCTGCAAATGGTGGATTGTCATAAATTTGTAATCTGGCCACCCGCGCTCCCCAAACAAAATGTGCTCGGCCCGAAATGTATAAATGTGGCATTTATTTGCATCTCAAACGAAAGTGCGCGCGGCCTTCATGACACCGCAAACGTATGCATTTGAGCCGTCTACAATGCCTATCTTTCACCATATTCATACACATGTAGACTCCCGCTCATCAAACTCAAACGCACGCATCCACTGTGAATAACCCCTGAATTCCCCTTCTGTCGAATCAATTCTCAGGCTATCATCGTTATTTATATAAAACTGATGTCAAATCCTGCTTATCCTGGCGAAACAGCGGCACGCAATATTATCTGTAATATTTCCATTGCCGTGCACTTTGTCACAAAAATAGTGCCTAATCCAGGAAGTTTGGACACAGAAATTCCTAGTATATCCCAGCAGGCAATCCAGTCTTCCTGCAAAAATCGCGCAAACATGATTATGTGCCCTTTCTCAATTGATGTTTGCCATATGGTGTGGCACAAATTCGAAATTATGCTGTGATTTGGAAATTTTAGGGAAACCAAAAAATTCTGAGCTTTTTCAAGAACATCGGATTTCCAAGATTTGAAAAAAATTGTAAGCATTCGATGAAGCCACCCAAGAAGGGGAACTCATCTGAGGTTTGTAGCTGCGTGTTGCACGATTGTCCCATCCACGGGATATCCTGAGAATTAGCACTAGAAAGCTCTTTCTATTTAGGTTTTCTTCTTTTTCCCTTGCTCGCAACAGAGCCTTATTGTCGTTTTGCCTAGCTCTCAAGAAAAACAAGTAAATAAATAAGCGAATAGTGCGCAGAAGCTCGGATGAAAACTATTTGGTGCTGCAGCAGTAGGTGGTTACTCATCTCTCATGTATGTAATCTCAGCCATCTAACAAACAATTATCATCCTAGTGTCCGATGGCAAAATGCACTCGTTTTTCGAATAAGTCGCTAAACAAACAAATTTTCAGATACATTCCAACTCAGTGGAAAACAACACATTTTTGGTATCAGTGGTGAACATCGAGCTAACGCAATTCACGGTGAGAATGTGTTATCCAGGAATGTCCCATGAGTACAAGTAGAACCAAATCGCAACTATTATACTTACCTAGAAATTAGAGCTGATTGCTCAGGAAGTAGGAAAGGGGTCGTAGCTCAGAAACTGGATACGTGTGAGATGTACTTAGCTCTTCGGATAAAATGCAGGGTAGTTAGATATCCGTTTCCATGGGTATTTATCCACTCACTTATCCGGTAAGATTTATCCATTCGAATATCCGTTCCCTGACAGGGGTGTTGACAACAGACAACGTGATTTGATGAGGGAGCTGATGGTGAACCATAATCGACTTGACATCAACAGGATAGAAATGTAGGAGAATTTATACTAGGTGCGTGCATCCGTCTGCTTGATGAAGGAATTTAACCATCCGCATCGCTGACGCAGCTCAGGCGCACGCGTTTATTACCCTGTTGCGGTCGCAAGCTCTTTTGCTTGCCCTTATCTTGTGGAAAAGTGAGTGGAAGCATCCATGGGTAAACTCGCAGGTGCACTACACTACAGGGTAGCCCAAAATTACTCGCGCACCCCTATTTTTATAGGATTCCCGGATTTTTTTTTTCGAATTCTCTCCCCATTTACATATTACTTGCTTATCTTTTATTAGCAAGAAATAGTTATCTCGTGGTGGTTGTCTCCAACGTAATGAGCACTCTCATTGTTCAAATCCATCGGGACTGAAAGTCCATGGCGTACATCGTGAAAGCGCTATGCCTACACCGAATGACTGTTCAAGATACAATAAAGACCTTCGAAGATCTCGGAAACAATGAGAACAAAGGGGATAGATATATTTCTACTACTGCAGACACTTCCAAGGAAGTGAAGGTTGGTCAGAGCAGGATCGGCAGAAATCTGTACGTTTCTTGCTCAAATCGACGACAGAGGTCAGGATCGTCCTCAGTCGCATAAGAAAAATTGCACAACAGAATCTGAACATTGTTCCTTATCATTCCTTGAAGAAACGTTACATCTTGCCCAATACTGTAGGAAAGAACGGGATGATTGAGCAAGTAGATTCTGAAGCGGTTTGCTCATTCTCGCTACCACTCAATCATTGCTGACGGAAAACTTTCCACTATAGCAAACACCCTGAGTGACTGGGCCATAGCTATTATAATTCTAATGCTTGGGCCTATCCAAGGCAGAACTGTTGCTGGAGCAGGTCAACCCCTATCTTTGGCGCCGTGGGGCGATATATTGTCCAGTGCAAAGGCTTCCCTAGTTTTTGTGTACCCCTTTGCTATAATTTCCACTTATGTGTGCAAGGAGATAATTGTACAAGATAATTCTAAATCCTGTAGGGCTGCACCATCGAAAATAGCAGACACTGTCTGCGACAGGGCCCTGCCCAGGAGCAGTAGGTAAAATTGTTGAAGGCTGGAGCTGTCAGCGTTTGCCTAAGTTCGAGAGGCATGGGAAATGGCTCTGTACAGTCCGAGTTTGAACCCACCAAATTTCCCTCTGTAGTCGCTGTTGAAGAAGAAAACCCGATCAATCCCCCATGAGAATTTGCACTCCTTGTGAGAAGTCTTAAAAAGGCCTGTGACGAAATGAGTGAATAATACCAGGGAGAATTATGTGAAACTCCTATGAAGACATTGAGAGCCAGCGTTTCTGCAAATAAAGGCTGTTTCGAAGACTGATGAGTTTTTGAGGTATTTTGAGTCATCACTGACATCTTACGGAAGTTTGAGCACTTTGCATTTGATGACCTAGTAAGAGCATTAAATTTCAGTGCACTGCCAATTTTTGAGCCCCCTTTACTTTCAAATCAAACCAAATAATCCGTCAAAGCGCATTTATTCGACTGGATAAAGTGTACTGAATACAGGGTTATGTATTCGTTGTCTTGGGTGGAATGCATGTATGCACAGCCACCCAGTCCAAGGAGCATCTACCCGCGGATAAGTTTTTATCGGATAGCAGTATGGGCAAACCACACCAGCATTTACGCGGAAGAAATAGGAGTTACAAGTTTTAAAACTACCCCACTATTCTCAGGTAGAGGTTATTTTACGATCTAATGTTAATAATGTTTACGGTCTTATGTGAACAATAGCGGAAATATTAGAAAACAGAAGTCCAAACGCCACACATCAGAACCTAGAAAATAGACCCCACAAATTAAAATCCTAGTAGATAATAAGTTCAACTGCTGAGGTACATTAACTAGTCATGAAGATAACAGAAAATGGTAGAAATAGAATGTAACAAGTATAACAATCAGAAAAGTGTGGGTGTCAAAAGATGTAAAATCTGAAAACTTGAGATCAAGAAATCTGATTTCTGTTTGATCCTCATGAAAAGTAACTGCGGATTTGAACGAAAACGAATCACCTTATCATAGAAATCAGAACAATTCATAGAAAAATCTTTTTGAATGTCGCCTGTAGACGTCGCATTTTACTGAATTTATCTTAATGATGTTTCCGATTCCCATAACACAACACAGAATGTTGCCTTATAAACATAGTGAACCACAATTATAATTGTTCAAATTCGCTGATATCTACGATGAGTTCAAGAATTGAACAGAAAATCTTTAAGGTGTTGCTATCCTGGGAACATTTAGTACAAAAATTTCTTCGTGACGTACATAATTAAGGTAAACACCTGTGTTTATCACTATACTGGCGAGCTGTACTGGCTAGCTTTCGCCCTCACACATTTGTCTTAGGACTGCAATATGTATAGTTCAACATCACTACTGACACTCATATTAATAATGACGGTAATGAGAGTAGAGCGAATAGGAGTGGACTGAATAGACCAAGAAAACAAGATGACAAACACACAACAGCTATATAGTCACTAGAAGAGTGAGGAGTGGGACGTCGGTGCCATTGCCACAATCACGACCTCCCTACGGATAAGCCTGAGGGTATTCATAAGCTCTCTGTTCTTTACTCCGAGAGTGAAACGTGCCCACTTGGCTTTTTACTCTCTCATCCTTCCGTTTATTTTCCTCTGCTTTCATGAATGGGATGTTCACTGTCTACTATAATAATAACTGAAATTCTTTATGAATGTATTGCGCTTTTTTTTTGGATGCACTTTTCTTCACCTATTTGTTAGCTTTTAGGCACATATCATACACTATTCGAAAGCGATAATCTTCCTCTACAAGAATTTTGTAAAAATGATTTTTGAAAATGACAGTTTGCTCGAGTTTTGAGCCTGCGAATAGGAGCAATGAGTCAACGGAACATAGCGCAACCGACCACTAACTAGTCTGACAGAGCTATCGAAACTAGTCATGCGACCTATGCCAAGTATGAAACAGGCGTTTTGTGTGGGCGGTGAGTTTCCGTAGGCAAGCTGTGGGAAGAAATGATTACTGATTGCGTTAAGGACTAAAGACTTCTGAGAGCTGACTACTTTTTATGACAGTGCCCTTGGATTACTTTTTAAAGGTGGAGTTCATGAGCGTCGTGGCTAGTCTAGACGATTGACATTAAATCATGGCGTGACTGTGGACATTAAGGCGTTGAGTGATGAATGCCGTTTTTTTTTCTTCGAAATCCCAGTGAATCCTGAGATGATTTCAAGGCTAGATCAACTAGGATTAAGGAAACCTGAACAGATTAGGCCAGCGAAGTTCAATCCGAAAACAATGCACTTTCTTCACATGTGAAAAGAGCAACGGAGCAATTACCAGGACCATGTGCATCAAAAAGATACATGGAGTGCTCTATCCCTAGTATTGCGACCTAGTCTGGTTTGACAGTTTGTGAGGGGCCAAAGTAGTTGCATAGATAAAGTATTACGTAAAATAGGAGCATTTTCGACTAGAAAATCTATGAGTACCAGGAACCTGGGAAGCTTCATATGAAGAAAAGCAATCAACACGAAAAACGTGACCCAGGGCCAAGCTATGTCGTCTGCAGACACTTACCACCCGCATAGCGTCTGGCCGTTATGTCTTTCTAAATTTGGGGAGTAACGGACAAACAGTTTAAAAAATGGCCTAACTCATTCCAGCACTTCATTTCTCATCTCACGTCAAAACTGGTGTGTCTCTCCTGGTACAAGACCGGGAGCAGCCGGCACCTATATAATTACTACCTATATAACTTATAGGGACTTAACCCGCGCGGGTCTTATCCTCATCTGGAAATTGAAAAAATATATAACCGTGGCAGCACGATGTTTCCCTCTGAAGAAAGGAGCCGGAATGAGTGAAATCGTTGGTCCGGGTGGTAACCTTATCCTTCATAACAGCTCCATTACCCATATCTAACTCAAATGTGAGCAATAATTTATAAACAAGAGAGGAATCATGAGCAACAAACACTTAAGGCTTACAGGCTGAGTTGACGGAGGGCATGAGGGTCTGTAGGGAGGACGGCAGTGTCGAATGCTACTGTCCTCTTCCGGCGCCAACACAACAGCAGATCGAATAGACTTTGTGATTGGTAGGGTCCATCAAAAACGACCAATAGTGGTTTTATTCAGAACGGCTTAATAAGTTGTAAACTACTGTTTGGCAAATAAAAATAGAGTGAAATACACAGCGCCAACAGAGCTCCACAATGACCTCATACAATCGAGAAGAACCTTGCCGTTGGGTTGCTCAAGATAGTCAGAAGCTCCCCTCACCGTAAAAAAGAAGCGTCATTGTCGATGTTATGCTCGGCATGCAGTGCACTATTTTTGGTGGCCTTACCCCAACCCCTTTAATGGTAGCCTACGCCACAATAAATAGTTTGGGTCTGAAACAGCATATTCCATACTATGATTGTGGTGAATAATAACAGGTCGAATCTGCGTAATTGATGTGACAGAAAGAATAGAAAGAATTCCTTCCAATCCACTCCATTGACGGAGAAGATATCATGATGAAGAACTGGGAGCATTCGTATCATGAGTGAATCTTACTAGTGCTATTCGAGTTCTACATAGTTTCTTTACACTAGCGAGCTATGTACGCACTCCAAAATCTGAGGAACGTAGGTTATAGAGCTCCTCAAGTTCAATTTGGATTTTCATTGTTCTCAGAACTCAAATGAGAGTACGCATTGCTCTAGAAGCCCTGTGAAAACCGCACGTGACCGCAGTGATACTCTTCTGCGGGTTTCCGCAAGAACTGTGGTAACAAAGCTGGTTTATCTTTCGTCTTGAGCCCCTCAGGAGTAGCAAGCTTGGAGTAATGTTGAGAAAGTGGCAGGTTGATCGGAAACGCTTGACGGTTTCAATCCCACATATAAGAACAACGAAACACATTTAAGCCTCTTAACGCAAAATTGTTCGGGAAAGCCTCAGCCCGACAAAGTTCATCGCATAACAGCCTGGTCTGTAGAAGAACTAGGAGTCAATCAAAAGTCACATTTTTCAGTTATTCAACTTCCTCAGGGACTATTGGGGCCCGTAAAATGCATTAAGTGCTTGTTTGAAATTACATATAAATATTACATACAATTATAAAATACCATCCAATGAATTTGTTGGCAGCCTGAATTGATATGTTTTACTATATTACTGTACTGAGCAGATTTTTAGAAAACCTCATGGTTCTGTTGAACTTCGCATACCAGAGAATCCCCCCCCCCCTGCCCGATATTTTCACACCATGGCCTCTTAAGCACGACGCGCTACCACAAGTTCTTCACATGTGAACTTAAAAATGGAAGAATAAACGGATGGAAAGAGTGACAACGCACCCGTATTAGCACATGGAGCATCGTGACATCGATCAAGATTATCACGGCCGATACTGCAGTGAGCGGATCACCCGCCCAATATCCCCCCTCCCCTGTCATGGGTGAGTCATCTTCAAAATCGTAGATTTCAGCATTTTCCGCGATTTTTGACATTAGATCTAAACTCTCCAGTAGCCTAAAAATTCGGAGATTTCCAAGGCACTTTTTTCCCTGAGCCTGCTTTTAATCTTGTAAATTGTGTGAGAAGCCTCGTTCAATTTGATGAACGCTTAGGCGTCCCGATTCATATAAGAACAGAGTGACAAATGTGTAAATAGATTACACTGAGGATACGATTCGTTATACTCGTCCTCCATCCAAAAAATCCGATATGACGCTACCCACGAGAGAAGCTTGTCAAATTGTGCAGAATCAAGCGATATGACGTACAGTCTGGTCGGAGTCCGATTCGCATCGGATGTGGGCTGCGACGGTCGGATACGAAATCGGAACGACGCGTCGTAGCTTTGTCTATAGTCCGCAAGCACGCATCAGCTGTTTCCATCCATAGATTTCACATGTTTTCATTACAAATCAGGAGATTTTTATCGATTTCTGACGTTTCCTCCTAGTTTTTCTTTCTCTTCCACGTAGTGAGGATCAAGATAATGATTGTCTCATTATAAATGGCGCGGTTATAGCTTGAAAACAAAAGATAATCCCGTAACCGAATTGGGTAGTGAATTGCCTTCTTTTGGGATTTGTGTCACACTAAGTTATTTATGAACACACTGATTCCAAAACTTGGCAAATCACCTACACAACCTTTACTCTCATGACGAAAGAAAAACAAAAGAAAATAACGAAACTGGGGCGAAAACAGCTGAGAAAATCCGGCCCACGGGGTCCTGTCGATTGATGCATCGGATTCCGACACCGTTTCGAAGGCAATTCGTTCTGAGGAAGTAAGAACAGGCGTCGTCGTCGGACTCCGATGCGTCGTATGCCTACGAGGATCGATATGTATCTTCTGTTACCCAACGACCTATCGTATAAATAGTAATGCTTCAGGAAGTGCACCGTGGTAGACTTTCTCTGCAACTGCGACCACACTGGTTTCCGCCTCCCGACAGGCTTTTACTGTAAATTTTGATAAGCAGGTGGTGTGATTTTTTCCATATTGATGTTACGCTACTGTCTCTGATGGAACGGACAGGACGATACCCTGCTGTCGCAATTCCGGACAAAGTCCACCCTGGTGCACTCCCTGAGCTACGTCCGACTTCTGCATACGTAGTTATTGCATTACCGTCACAGAAATCTCCATTGCTTGTCTAATCAAAATATGCGGAATTGTACGTATTCACGACTAAGCTCAACTCCAACAGTAAATCAGGAACATTATCTTTGAAGTGCTCAGAAACTAGAAAGCAATAACCGAGTTTTTGTGGTGAAGTGATGGATAAACAAGATTCTATGTTTGTTTTGCGTTGCGGAAAATGTCTCAGAAGCTGTAATGGTTACAGCTCTTCGAAAGGACGACTATATCAAGCACCACCTCATGGAGAATGTCCTCGGGTTCACGTACGTACACAAAGCATCCCGCCTGCAGTTTACGCAAGCCAGTCTGAGGTGAGTAGGAGAAAGTCGAATGTGGCCTTTTCGAATAAAAAGCAGTGAAGTGTAGACGGCACAGACGTGCCTACACATACTGCATAGAAGCGTGTCAAAGCATTAGATATACGGAATTCCTGTAACGTGAGCAGGCTTTTGTTACTCCGGAATGCTACAGCTATGTAGCGACATCCCACCACAAAAGGGCACATGATATCGAAATACCACTACGGTTCCAATCATCTGTGGCTATTATTAACCGAACTGCTCCTTGCTCCTTCCATATTCGTAGGAAACGGGCGAAGCAGCAAATTTGTAGTGACACACCGCCTACAAAAGGTATGAAATTTTCACGTTTTCACTTATTTTGAGCAAATTGTTGACACTGTCGCGAAAGTTGTGCATATCTATTACAGAACTATTACAAGAATAACAAAGGAAAGGAACAGCACAAAAGTGAAGAGAATCCAGGAGGAAAACAAGGAATACGGGGCCTGGATGCATTCTTAGGATTACCCAGAGTAAATGTGTTGATGCCCATGTTAACGATGCGTAGATTTGTGAGGTTTTACGAGTGCACCTTGGGTAATTTCAATGATGCATGTACCCCCTGAAGCACTAATGGCACCCTGGATTCGTGAAGATCTTCGACAAAGCCGACGTTATCTAGGTGGAGCATCTTATGATACGTTTGGCAAGAAACGGCTGCTCATTTTAATTAGGGCCTAGCGCGAAAAGATCATTAGGCGCGTGATTATTCGTTTAGATGAGGTGTGCGCGAATGTGTGCGGCGGAAGCGTCAGCCCAAATGTAGCCGTTGTAATTGCACCCAACGAGGATGATTTCTGGACAAGGCAGCAGAAATTCTGGAAGAAGTCTCAGTGAGCATACATGACAATATTGAGCAAAAATGCAGAGGATCCAGGCTAATTGCTGCTGGAACTGGTGGAGACTTCTATAGAACCTCAGCGAACTTTCCGAGACACTGACTTCAACTATAGCGATTGCCTCCTTTTTTCTATTAGATAATTACTGAGATGCTGAGCAAACAACAGTCGACTCTCAATAATTGAGAAGGATGTATCTATAGCCATGGGATTTGATTTGCTAGAACCTTTGGGACTTATGGGCACTTCCTTCTCTATTTTATCGTAAGGAACCCTTGAAGGCAGCACCCACGGATACTTTCGCTCCTCAGATTTTCACACTTCCTGGTACTTTAGAGCAAGCCGGTTGGTTCCGTTACAACTACAACAACAGAAAGCCACTGCGTCCAGCGCAGTAATTGGTTCATCTTTGTGCTAGCGCCAAAATCGGACGAGTTTTCCGTCGAGTGTTAAGCACCTTCGATAACTTCGTAATACGCTGAGATTTTTGACTCGAAAATTTCCGTGGGTGCTGCCTTTAATTCTTTACGATCATACATATGACCCGAAAATCGAAAATGTGTATAGAAAAGGCCCAAATAACCTATGAATTAGGTATGTATCTATTAAATTCATAAAATGCAATCCCTTGCCCAGAAAGAATACCTCATTTAAAGTCAGCATCAGTAATTACCCAGGATCGCATAACATCTGCGATACTGAAGCTGCATGCCCACCTTGGTCTACTGTTCAAGCTGTTAGACTAGTACTAGAGGTAATCAGAAAGACATGGAAGAGCAAAACGTAAACCAGGATGGATACAAAATGATATCTGTGAATTTTTGGAAAATTTACATGTTTTTTAAACGCATTCAGTGATCCCTTGTGTAGAAGGAACATCTCGTTCAAAGACCACATACGTAATTATGGATAACTTCTAGAAATCCCCATCAGAATTGACGTTAAATCTGTAATTACGTATATTCTATTATATGGTAGGACAGAGAAGATGTTAGCAGTGTGATAACACTTGCTAATCTTGTGAAGAAGAAGAGATCACAATGGGTCTGCATCAAATAGTATTAGGGTGGTCTCTTCAAACTCAAATGTTGTACTCCTCCAGCTGAAGTACCATGATAATGCTCATAAAAAACACTTATACAATTTAATTCTTGCCAAGAAAACAGAAAAAATCATTTCTTGGAACGTGGAAAACCAAAAGATTCTGAATGCATTCGAGATCAATTCAGAATCTCAGAGGCATTTAAATGCGTACGTACCCCATAAAATGACTGACGCAGGAAGACATCTGATGTTCCCATCAAATCTTCATCCTTTCAGACGAAGCCAATTTACCGCAGCAGCGAGATTACCCATGGTTAACGTATTAAGGCATCCAAAACTACGCTTTGCCTGCCTCACATCAACATCAACACCCATATGTGACGGTGACTACACCCAGCTGCTACTCGTGAGTAATCAAACTCATGAGTATGAGATTGCCTATATTTCCAATGATGCATCAGGGTACTGAATAGTCCGTTGGCATCAACGAGGAGATTCTAACGAAGGCGAAGGCGACAAAACGTTGACCGGACTTGAAGTTTCAAGACAGCCTTGACCTGCTGCTGAAGCTGCTATTATGTAGTAGCAAAAATAATAAGAATTTATTAAGAAATTAGAATGTGAGCCATAATGAATATAAAGTCATGCCCTTGCCCTTCTAGAACACACTTAATATATTTATCTATTAGATCAATAAGAAAAAGGCATAAAGTATTGGCTCAAAGTGGAAGTCTAAATGAGGGATACCTTTTGATGGTTTCAATGTCGAATTCACACCTGGTGAACAAAGTAATATTATACAGCATGGTTTGCAAAAGTTCCTGATTATTTTGACCATTAAACCTTTTTCAACTTTCGATTACCTCGGCACCTGATTTTCGAATATCCTTGAATCTCCGCCTATTGAAGTTCTATTAAAGCTAAATGTGTGAGCAAAAAGTTCATTAGCAGAAATGAAGATCGGAAGCACCTTTGGCTTAGCCCGTTTTTGTGTCAATTAGACGTCTGATTCCTAAGTGGAGCCAATCAGCAGATTTACGCTGCAAAAAGTTTCGTTGTTGTACGGGAAACGGGCACTTTAGGTGGGTGTCCTGCACTTTAACTTTTACCCTTTATGAGCTAGGAAACAATGAATTTGAACTAATATTTTCATGTATCAAATTCACATTTTGTTCCTGCTACAGAATGGATGGATTGATTCTTTGGGTTTTCTATACTTTCAGTTTTAAAAGGAAATGACCTTCGAATTAATATCCGTTTTTTTCGTAACGATCATTATCAGAAAGATATCGTATAATGAATGAAATACATAGTCTTCGTTCAGAACGTTAATTCTTGGTGACGCTGATAACAGGGGACGCAATGGAAAGTGAATGAAGTGTTTCTGATCCTGTGTACGAGGTTTGCAGAGTTCTGCCAACCTAAGGGTGGTAGTACCTTAGAGTACCAGCTGTAACTTGAACATCACTATGGTGCACTTATTTCGTGACGTTTACTTCAGCTTTTTGAACGTAAACGCTGGCAGCTGAGACAGTAATTTCCAATCCTTCACTTTCATTCACATCCTAAGCCCATGCTGTCGTCCTCAGGAACGTTCACTGGAAGCCTGTGACCTGCCCGCCATCCAAACGTTACGAGTTTACTATGCAGAAATGCGTATACTTCACGAGAGCGTCTCACCTAAGCTAGGTATGACAACTAGTGGTCAAGATAGCAAGACAACTCACATTTTCCTTATGTAACTCGTCCAATCTGAGTGGACAAGTAGTTAGAACCTCTCCGGGAACATTCATGAATATGCGGGGGAAAGGAGTATGGTTCAGCTTTATATTCTCACCCGGATGACAGGCCACAATCGGAACGGCTATCTATCAATCCTTCCCAACTTCTTCACAGCAGCTAAAAGTCGGCTGGATAACGCTGTGAAGAAGATCACACACGAAATTCTCGGAGAAAGGGAGGCCCGACAGCCGAGCAACGGAAGGTACCCCAGTCTTTGGATGCGGCCCTATTGAATCCAGTGACTACCACTGCTCACCCTGGTTTTCGTCGTGTTTTCACCCCAAGCGCCCAGGAAAAGGATTATTGTAAGCACAAGCTACGTACATATTAAGGGCTGAAAAGACACGAGAGATTGACATAATGATAGGTGCGATTGACAACGCTATAAATCCAGTACGATACGGTTTGAAATAGACTTTGCACCAGGACCTGTATATCGGAGAGCTGTGTTGTTTGTCCACATGAGAAAGCCGGGGACCGTGCAAAAATGGCGGTTATATATGAAACGAATGCTTAACTTGCCACGAAGCATATGTACATTGGAGAGACTGGTCGACCACTACATATATAACCAGTTAAATAAACATCTTGCTAATAAGAAACGGGAAAGCCTGATACCATCCCGGAAACATAGGAAAGAATATCACGGTGGAGCTGATTTCAACATAAGGTGCTCTGTTTTGGCAATAGGATTGCAAAGATCAGCCTGGAAAACCCTTGAGGCGCTTTGGATCTGCGAAAAGACCCCGCAAATGCTGGAATGAGCACTTGGCACTAGCTATCCTTATGCGTTTCCTATCATTATGTGAGCTATAAGATCCCTGTAGTTCAGTTCAGCCTAACCAGTATGGTCCTATGATCCTCCTTAGGTCACCAACTGCCGTCTAGTGTTATGTTATATCCTGAAGCGGATGCCCATCTCCTCTACATTTATGGAGAGCCTGGTAAGGGTCATCTTCAACTGAGGACCTGTGATCTTGCTAACCCGAGCCGAAAGCACTGATTGAGGCTGTGTTTGATCAGATAAATTACGCATTACAAGCACGTCCGCGCCCATACTGTCAAAGCCATGATGTCAAAGGAAATCAGGGAAGGCCAAAGGGGTGTGGAGCACTTTGGTTAAGCATTACAGTTCACTCGCACAGAAAGAGAGCTTGTGATGAACGGTGCATTCATGGTGTCATAGTTATACATAGTATCTAGTTAAACAATGGTAGTTGGTGCACTTGACGACAGCACTACTGTAAGTACAAAAAGCATCTGAGAAGTAAAAGCATACCAAAGAAGAAAAGAGCGGCTGACTATATGAGACCACTCGATTCATCTGCAAACTCGACACTCATTTTCTTTTCGCAAGGCGATTTAGAATTATTAAATGCACATATGGTATTGATGATATTGACGGTGTAACGAAAAATATCCGGCTGACTAGCTCAGAAATTAGATCCGAATATCCGGTCTCTCACTGCTCCAGACCTGCGCATCCTATCATTCATTTTGAATCACCAATCAAACAGACACATCCAAAGCAAAGTTTGAATTCAAAGCAAATGCAATATAAGAAATAAGTAGCGTAAGGTAATGTTAAGTGTAAAATCAGGTCATTGAGACAGATAAAGTGAGCTTTTTTTCAATAATCCTAAATGATTTCGGCTTTACGAGGACAAAAAATCAAGACAAAGGTGAAACACTCAGTGGTCGTAGAACGTGACCAATTTCTAATTGGAGTGCGACCCACTGCTAATGGCCGGAAATGAGCTCACGATTCTACGTCGTGGAGGAATTGGCCCTAAATAGCATGATCGCAGAATAATCTTCACAACTGAAGCACTGAAGCTCTCATACCCTGCATCGACCCAATTTTTTGGTGCTTAAATAATTCAACGGAATTTCAACTTCAGTTTATTTACCGCCAGGAAACAACAAGTTTGAATAGGGATATGATTGTAGCTGGACTGCTGGTCTTCTATCCTTATAACATTTGGATCCGTATATAGCTCGTCGTTGCTAACTGAGGTATCAGGAAATTGCATAGTGTTTCGTAGAAAAGAAAGACTCAGCAAGGGCGTGGCTTAGCACCGAGGAGAGGAACAGAGTGAGAGACAGGGGCGTGTCAAGAGAGAAGGAATGGCCTAATCACTTTTGTTGGTCCTGAGATTTTTTTCTTGCTAAATGAAGCTTTCATTAAAGACGTTGAAAAGCCAAATAAGGAGTTTTCTTACGGATAGCGACGGTATTAGAGCGGAATAAAACTCGATAAACCTAATAAAAGTCGGCAAATGGTAAGGGCGCTGAGAATAAAACTCGTCAGGATTTGAAATTAAATTTGCATAAATACGGCTCGAGACCAGATTCAGTGGCTTTTCCTTTCAAGGAGGTATGTAGGAGGTTCCAATTACTCTGAAACGGAATCTTAATGGGTGGCTATTTTGAATGCTCATGTATGTATATTGGCGTGAGTTAGTGAGCTAGGTGTGACTTGAGGTTTAATTACCCGAGTTCAAGAAATACATTTGCTTACTGATATTAATCCATATTGGTTTTCTCGACCGAACTCCATTTTAGTGATGTTGCTATTGTTGCAGATCTTTTTCTCGGAATCCTTCAACATATCAATAGGAAACGCAGGTACATTTATATTCTAAATATATAATTTTGAAGAAAATTCTTTCCTTGCTCATCAACACACAGTGAGCCGTATCTCCGAGGTTCTCTTCTGCGCACAAGGAGTTATCCTGATTTCCCCATATTTTCGGTAGTTTATTACAGGGTGGGACATAAACACTGTCCCAATGTAGAAAACGGCACAGGAAAACAACGAAAGCACATTTCCAAACAATTTCTTCAGGAACAGTTTATCACCTCAAAAAATGCATCATGTTTACTCATTTTATCCTCTTGATGCGGATCACTACCCTCATACGGGCAAAGTGCGACTTCAGTTAGGACCGAACACCTGGATCACCTCGGAATGATCTTCATCAAGGTCTAGGATCAGGCAAAACCAGGTTATCGAACCAACTTTCATATTCTGCATTTCTTAACCTTACATTGTTTATAGGATAACTACAGGGTGACTGTCAAGTATGGATCGCGTTTTCCAGATGCCAAAAAGAAAACAAGAGAGTAGCTGTCCCTTGCTTTTGCTAATGGCACGTTAGCCAGCGGCTTCTACAAATAGCGTGAGAATTTTGGTGCGTCCTTGGACTCCTTCAGAAGTTATAGGGAGATTTCTTCATCGTACTGCCATCGCCGCCCTGAGCGATTGCGCGCTCTATGTTGCTGAATTTGTTGAACGCGCTGGATTTCTCGTACCAACAATCGGGAACGTGGTTGGGCAGCAAAGAGAGAGAGGGTGTGCTATCCCACTCCAGAAGCAGACAAGAGAACTTACTAGAATATTTCAAGTGCACAGCTGCTTCCTAAAAACATTACGATGACAGCCACTGAATCAGCTGAATGGTAGAAAACCCCCTAAGATTAGTGCTTTGCCCTTGCGTACGAATAGCCAACCATTACAATTTTTCGTGACTTCAGCGTTCTCGACATCTCCATTTGGGCAGCCATGGAAGAGAAGGACTATGAGAAAAAAGTGTCCGATGAAGTCACTACGGAGAGGCTCAGAGGAAATTCCACCGAATTACTATTGGCTTGCAGTGGATTAGTATTCCTAGCGACGGAAGGACGATCTATGACGAAGAAGAGAAGATCAAGCCAACCTTAGTCTTTTCTGTTCGGTTTCTTGGTAGCTAAATACTTTTGAAGATGTCGTTCCCGGTACTCATCCTATAAAATCCCTGTAAGCCTTTTTTTTATAGTGCAAAGGTACTTATGCGCCATATTGTAGCAGTAAGGTTGTGGCAGTACCTAACCTACTAACCATTAGCTAAGATTCCTCGTCGGATTAATAGGAACCGAACCCTTTTTCGAAAAGAATACTAGAAAAACTGCAAGTGAACCTTCTCAAGGAGAAAAGGCACATTTCCTTCTTGACTCTCTTACTCGTCTGCGCCTACAACACAAACATGTAAATAGTGAGAAGGCAAAGCCACAATCTAATTACGAAAAAATGAGCAGGTTAAGTTGCAAAAAAGTTGTAAACGATCGCTATACGATAAGTAAGCTCAAAGCTACTGATCACAATGAGGAACGCATAGCCCATTGAAAGTCACGGGAACAGAGATCAGCGTATAAGTATAAGCCAGACACTCCATGCACTGCTCTTCCAATCATATATGTCCGAGTTATCTTGTATTCTAGCGAGCCACGCGCATTGAATACGAGAAACTATCACATATTCCACAGGAACGGCCGGAACATATATGAAAAAGCAAGATGATTTCCTAGAAAGGAAGGATTTGAAGCAATCATTGTAGCAGACAATAAATCGCCTCAAGGGCACGCCCACGCGATTTCTATATACGTACCTACGCACCTACATATTTCGATATTATGCCATTAGCATGCATAAACAAAAATGATTAAATGGCAGAACACCAATCGACGTTGCCTTCCCGAGCTGCAATGAAAAACTGAATAATGGTATCAATGACGGCAGAGAAGCAGAAAAACATCACAAAATATTCATAGATATCGGGCCGAGATTGTGAAGAGAGCTAGGATACTAGTATGAACGCTTGGAAGAATTAAATGTACTTTTCCTCACTAGTTTTCGCTCAATCGATAATGGTAGCATGCAGTATATCCAAATCCTCCATTTATTGTTCGCATTACCACGGAAAAAATCTTCAAGCAGCAGATTAATAAATAAACAGATTTATTCATTTATTGTAGGTCAGAAAAATGGCGTGGCGTGCTATAGACAACTTGAAACACAGAAAGGATAAGATCTTGATGATAAGTAAAGAGCAAAAAAAATACCCGTCTGGGGTGACATAAGCAAACAAAAATGACACATTGAGCTACTTTACGGAATGGGAGTGGCCAATTTTCTCGCAAGAAATTGCGAAAAAAAAATCCCTGAGCGTTGTGATGTCTATGATGATCAAGTAGTCGGAGATCCATGAGCGGTAGAGGTTTAGATACTTCTGTTCGTAGCACAAAAAGTGCGGTGTGCAGCCCATTTCTTCAAAAAATTTATTCGCATTTGGAGTTTCGCATTTTTTAGTGGACCCGTGTGATCAAGAATAACCTAGACGGAGTTTGGTGATGTTTCCATGTGAAACTCAATGCTTATGTCCTTTTCTTCTATTCGAAAGCATAGCTAAAAATCTATCCGGTAAAATCCCGAGAGAAAGCAAGTACTATTGTGGACAAGAACACCACTATCATCCTTTACCATTCAGTTGTACTGCTATTTTCTTCCCTAAGATTTTATCACTTTTTTCTGTGGTTTCGTGACTAATAGAGAGATCTTCTGCCAGTGCCTCCATCGTATGTACACATAGGCGCAACCTGAGGACGTCGCACTTTACCAATCCAATGGCTATTCAACTCAATCATTTTTAGTTTTTTTTATTCTTTAATACTCCACCTGAAAGTCAATGATAAACTAAGTGCATACTATTTGCCGCCTAGTGAAGAATGAAATGATTCGGAAGCCTTAGATCAAGGCTTCCTACATCTCCGCCAAAGTCGGGAAGACTATTATTATGTGGAATCACAGGAATTTACTTAGAAAGGAACATAAACAACATCCATCTCTTGGACAACTTCCTTGTCTAAGTTGAGATATGCAGTGTCGGCCACATACGTATTTACCATGCCACCCATTTTCAACGAATAACAGAGGCATTCTCAGTGAACGATAAACTCGCGGAACTTCTTACGAGATATTTATTTATTTATTTATTCATACATGAACAAGGTGCGCTAGCCAGAAGAAAGGCGTACTGCTGAAAGCAAAACAGAGGCAAATAACTAGAACAGAGCAAAAAAAAATTGACAACAGCAATGATATGGGAAGGGGCTGTAAGAACTACACGGACTTTTTGGGAACGGATCACCAATGTCTTTTGCAACCAGACTCTCTAGTGGGTAACATAATAGCTAGATTAAGAGATATGGCTATGCAGCTGTACATCGTGGAGCCTTTGGCATCCCCGTTTCTGAGGGAACATTATTCAAACATTCCTCAAAAAGATTGCCGTGGTCGTCGGCATTATCTGAATCCTTGCAATCTTCTGTTCTGAGCACTGTAGGGAGCAGCCGCTAGTCTAGAACATTACGAAATTGGGTCTGCGCAGGAGCTCCACCAATTTCCTTATCTTTACAACATGAAGGGTGAATGATTCAGAAAAAAGTGAATGTACAATTCAAGGATACAATACACACAAAGGACTTATACCGAGCAACTGCTCTAATATACCGGGAATTGTGCTCTGGAATAAGAAGGGCGGTGGCCGGCCAACGCTGCAAGCCCAGTGGCGTACGAGAGGGCTCTGGGCACCAGCATAGTGCGCCGCCAACTTAAACCAAGAGGGGTGAGTTCATCCGGTAATCGGAGTGTTAGCAGTGCAAGTTGAGGATCAAAATAAATAGGAGGAGAGCAACCTACATAATGAGAACTGATACAGGATAGATATATAGTTAGCCAAGTAATAAAGAGACGGATATGAGACAGTGGTGCCTTCGGTAGATAAGGATTAGATGAGTTACTGAGAGACCCAATGTGACTTTCCGAAATAATAGAGACTGCGACTGCACAACATGGGGTAAAGAAGCAAACTCTGGGTAAGCATAAGAGTTTAGTCAAATAGGGTGCGGTGGGACATAAGCGCGGCAGCTTCACACCAAGTATATGAGATTCATCTATCGAGACTATACGACAAGGAAGTATTTGAGTTAGAAAAGCTAATAGTCGAGCTCCAATGCACAATAAGCTTTTTTTTTCATAAAGGTGAACAACAGTCGTGTCACTTTTGAATAAATTTCGCTAGTGAACTGGCACCGAAACAGGGCAACTTTTCTACCAAAAGGGAATATCCTAAGATTTTGAATTATTTACTAGAGTTGTACATACCGCACTCATTCCGAATCATTTATGGTGTTCTTCAGTGTCGGAAGGTGGGCGGGAGGGAGGGGGGGGGGGGCGTGGGAAACAAGTGAACTCCGTGGCTTTGGGGACCCACATGGAAAATGAAATTAACAAAAATAATAATTATAACTGATAATTATTAGGTTGGTGCAAAAATAATGCGCGTTTTTCGCTGCTGCATTTTCGGTGCAGAAAACTTCCAGTGTTTCTTGTCATCTGTATGAGAAGTTGCACATGATTTTGTAGCAAATTTCATGGCCTTTCCAAATATCCCATCCATTTTGAGCGAAATTCATGTTTTTGGTGAATTTTTAGTTGTGGAACGAAAGGCGCCAAAACAGGTTTTTTGCCAAACTCACTTCAGCGAGCTGATACTCGATGGCATCGAAGCAGGAATCGCTCAGAATAACACCATAGTTTTGGCGAAGGGAGTGTGAGCGAATGCATTCCGCCGGGCTGCTCCTGGATTTTTCGGCTTGGTGTGCCTTGCTTCGAAAGTAAGGAATGTCGCACAGGTCTTCCCGGGGTTAGCGACCCCCAACTGATGACAATTATCAAACAGCACCCATTCAAGACAACATATTTGGTTTCGCGGAACATTGCCGGTGACTGTTGTCAGACCATCCCTCCCTTCAGTAGAAATGGGAGGATGGAAAAGCTCGACGAGTTGATGTCTGAATGATACTGAATGAGTACGACATTGATCCTCGTTGAGAAGTGTGCTTCGCACCTTTGTAGTGAAAAAATTGCGACCAAACAGTCGGTCGCTTAGTAATTAAATATGAAGTACAAACCTTCTTCGACAGAATGAGGTGCCTTGCTCAACAGTTAGACGAGGGAGATGCACCGAAACACTCCCACAAACCGAAGCAACACCAAAATGAGGTCACGCGACTTTGTGGTGACCTGCTGCGAAAATCGCTCACTGCAGCTCATTCTTTCTTCCTAATTTGGTAAGTGGTTTCAAGACGTAAACGAATTAAAGTAGAAACTTTACGGTGTGACCCCAGCGTTGCTCAATAAAATGGATTCTTCACTCCCACAGGGTACCGTCCAGGCCCACCCTGCACGACGGATTCTTCACAGGTTCGAGCAAGTGAGCTAGGAAGCTCGAACTCCTACATCATAATCGTCAAGCTTCTCGCTCACTGACTACCGCTTCCCCGAGAATCTGGACGACTTCTTCCGGGAGAATTTTCTCAAAGACTAAAGTGATACCAAAACTGCCCTCCGGAAGTTTGTTGATTCTAGAAGGTCCTGTCAGAAATGCACGGTAGTCGAAGAACATCTATCTTATTGCTAAAGAGTTGCGGATTACAATATTTCTAAGCCTATTGAAAAAGATCGATTTCGAAAGGAGTTATGAGGTTCGGAATCAAAGGCATGAAAACGCACATTATTTTTGCACCAACCTGATAATAAAAATTTCTTCAAAAATAATAATAAAAATAAACAACAAATAATACAACAATGACACACTAAAATATAAAGTCAGACACGATTTTTATTCTTATTGTAACGTAATTTCAAAAATTTGGGGACGCATTCTGGATGGGTTGGTTGACAGATGTGGGATGGGATTCATAAACCCATAACCGGGCTAAACGAAGCTACCAAACTAACTTTGACGTTCTGCGCATCCGAACTTCACCTTGCGTCTTGAATGGCCAGCCAGGTCAACCAAAGTTGGTTGGCTTGGTTGGCATTTCATGCATTCTAGCTCTGATTGGCGATGTTCCTGGCATGGAAGGGTAGCTTAGGGTGGTCCATCTGTGACTCTAACTGTAATCACGGCTGCGGCGTGGTATCTGCCGGCTGATCAGCCTCGATCAGTGGCAGGACACAGCAGGATGTGTATGGGAGGGGATTTTACTAAGTGGCACTGTGAAAACATCAATATGCAAGAAATTGCACCATATACATGTTATACCTCATAAGGAAAGGTAGGTCGAATTAGCTGGTCAATCGGGCGGTAGTGCATCGCAGCTGTAATTGCAGACAACGACTCAGACGCACTGCTTGAACCACCCACCCAACTGTAACTGTACAATATGTAGCCTGGGCTAGAATTGAACCATATTAAAGGTTCAATTCGAGCTCACAAATAGTGAAGATCCTTTTAGGGTGGTCTCTTTTTTTCCGAGCAAAAGCTCAGAAAAAAGACAACCTACGTAGATGTCTAATGTAAAATTACTTTTAACTTTTTTTATGTTCCCTAACAGGTTCCACTTGCTTAAAGCTACGAAGTCAAAGAATTTGTAGATGATTTATCATTGGAAGGTTAGATAAATTTGTTAAGTTAATCACCTGAAGTGATTGCCAGGAATCCGTGCGATTCAGAGCATTTTTAAGAAACATCTCTAGTGTTTCCAAAAACGAACTGTGATTGACCTTTGTGACGCAAATGATGAGCGGAAATTGAAAGTTTCGTGACAAAAGCGGAGGTCATCGCTTGATAGTTTTCCCGAAACGTTTTATTTAAGGAAATAGTCAACATGAGAGTGACTCCGTTATCACAGAAAGGTCGATGCTCTTCTTACACCTCAAAAATAGTTAATGATAATGTCGTGCTGGGGAACCTCTCTTTTCTGGGGCCATCAAATGTACCCGTTGTGCAGCCGTAGAACTCTATCGCAAAAACGTTTGAGCAACAAACAACTGAAATTCAGGCAATAATATTGCATGCGCACCTCCCGGATGTATTACTGAGAGTATCTATGGTGAAGGTGCTAAGGTACTCAAAATCACCTTTTATCTGGCAACAATCACAACGTCTACCCGCCCCTTCGGGACGCTAGAAAGTGTGGTGGGGCAGCCACTTGGGGCATGTGCACAAGCTTTGCACTTACCAAATCATTAGAAAATTGACAAAGAAGCAAAACTAATCATTAAATGTGCCCAAATATGAAATATAGGTTGAGTATGAATATGACAATCACCATAGGGTGTATGAGTGCGTTTTCCTCACTACTGGGCCAACGCAGGCGCATTTCTCATCGGCGGACCTGTATCCTGCCGTTTGCCACACTATTGGGCCAAAGCGAACTCGTATCCCGGTGTTCTCCACACTATTGGGCCACGGCGGGCCTTTCTCCCACCGGTGGAGCCGCATCATTGGCGGACCTGTATCCTGGCGTTTTCCACACCATTTGGCTACGGAGGCCCTTCTTCCAGGTGAGGGCCCGCATTCTGGCGTCTTCCTCACGGTTAGGCTAAGCCGGACTAGGCGGACTTGCACTCTCCATAGGCGGACTTGCACCCTGCGATTCTTTTCACTATTGGACCAAAGCGAACCCATACCCTGGCGTTCTCCAACATTGTGCCACGGTGGGTCCTCCCTCCATTGGTGGGCCAGCATTTTGGTGTTTTCCTCACTGTTGGGCCACAGCGGACCCTTATGAGATCGGTGGATCAATATCCTTGCGGTCCCCACGTTATTGAGCCAGAGCGAACCGATCCTATAATGGAGGACCTGCATACTGGTGTGCTCCATACTATTGGGCCACAATGTACCCTTCGACCCAAACGCTTGTTCTGGTGTTTTTCCTCACAATTAGGCCAAACCGGACCCGCTCTTCATCGGCGAAGCCGTATGCTAGCGTGTTCATCACTTTTGGACCACGGCACACCTGTTTTCTATCAGGGAGTATCCCCAGACTTCGCCAGCTCGAAATGAATAAAAATGAACCAGCGATACAAGAGATAATTATCGTGGAAGTGACACGTATCGAATGCCATGTTACATCGCCATGGATCGCTGCCAAGCGGATCTCATCGCCCGTACTCTCGAAGATGTGCCCAAAATAAAAAGGCTATGTGATGATAGCGATAGTGGAAACGATGTCTATCGATCGCCGTCATCAGTTATCAGTTATCATCTCTCTCATGTCTGGAGCCTCCTCATTCATTTTATCCATGTTTCGATCGCGGTGACAGCAGGCTATAGTGGCGATCGCCACAATTGCTGGCGAAGTCTGGGGATACTCTTAATGGTAAACGCTTGGGATCAACTATTGGTTGATTGGTTACACAATGTCATGCCTTGCTAGACTGAGGCGTTTACTCTGTATGTTAGTGCACAAGCTCGCAACAGTGGAAGGGTGGTTTTCCTGCTGCGTACATTGTGCAGCCTGAAAGCTTGTAAACGCTCCCTCACCCCTTTGCTGCGAGAGCGCCGGCGAAGGTGATAAAATCGCTATTCCGTGCATGCGGGAGAGCCAGCAGTGACATAATTGGCGAGTCCTGAGACGAACGTGTCTAAGTCCCTAAAAATCGGCCATTTCGCCTCGCAGTCTGCGCCTCAAGATCACCGGTGTCTATGAGTGCCACCACGTTACTGGAACAATATCTATAGCCGCTCCAGCCCCCTTACGGCGCTTTGTTTAATAGATATGTGACGTTGTCCATACCCAACTGCAAACCATAGGTAAGCAGTTGCCTTTGGGTATGAGACACATCCTCCCAATGATGCATAGAAGCTCAGGGCGTCAACGTTAACCCTAAGATGCCTTGAGTGGAGTGTTCCATTGCATTTTATTCGATGTTTTTTCACTTCACTATTAGTCTTTGCTGCCACACCTATGTGTATCAGAGCCGTGCGTTACTAACGTAACGAATTAACGCATTAACGCGTAACGGCCATTTTCGGCCTAACGTAACAAATTAACGAATTAACGAAAAACCTCAAAAATCCGTTAGAATCGATTTCGTTAGATATCTGCAATGCGTACTTTTCTCGCGCTACATGACTTCCTCATAATCACAAGAGATGATACGCATAGCCACGACGATTGTGTAAAAGGACTTGCAGTAATGCACCCGAAGAAAAATCTGCTATCATGGACATCTCATCATCTTAGCTTTCATTAAATAAAGCCACGGCGGCAGATGTAGCTGTATAATTGTCGAGGATAGATATACGAATGAGTACTTTCATGAACCTGCAACTATTTAAGGAAGTAGACGAATACTAGCGCATAAGCCATCATTCTCTATTGATCCTTCTGAATATTAGAACAGCGATATTGACACCACGAAATTCCCTCTTATCAAAATGTTCGCACATAAATAACTTTCCGGACCGGCAGATGAGTGCGAGCATCTCCTCAGGTTTCATCAGCAGGTTTGTGTTGGATTTGACAACCAGCTTGACTGTAGAATTTTGGAAAGAGAACTGCTCTTTTTGCACCTTAACGTTCTTATACTACGATTCTGAGGTATGCTTGCGCGCCTCCTGCTTTGAGTCTCTCACCTTCTCTATGAAGCCTTAGATCTTAAGAGTTCTCATCCGTTCGTTTTACCAAAGATTTATTGTGAAAATTGTGAGGCAAAATAACGCAACTTCTAGCCGAAGGCATCTCTCACTTGTCTTTTTTTCGGTCGTCTGACCATTGCCTGTGTTTGTTTTCTGTATGCATTGAAGAGAAAATCTTTAAAAAAAACTAAGAAAAAAAACTTAAATCTAATAAACTATTATTTTTAAATCTTTTCATCTTGCTACCATTTTTTCAGAGCCAGAAGTGACCAATGTTAGCATTTATTTCAATTTTTTTGTTGAATCTACAGCTTTTTTTGCTCTGAATATCAATAAGGGGTCTTGAGTGCTTGTTACAGCTAATGAAACTTATCAAAATATTCACAATTTTGTCTTCTAACGAATTAACGGATTAACGAAATCTGAAATTGATGAATAATATCACTTGCTTCTGCCACACCAGGTTGTTACGGTGGATCTTTATTGACCTTACGTTTCAACGAAACCGTCGTCGTCAGAGGTCTGAAAGTGGCCCCAGTTGCTTGATCTGTAACCTATACGGTCAAACGTCTCATCATGCTCTGCCAGTTCTCGACGTTGTCTCAGGCAAAGTACGAAGAGAATATCCCGAGTCAAGGTGGAATCCACCAGTTGATCCACCTTTCGCGGAAGAGTCCGCTCAGCTTGCTCGTGATCGTTACAACGGACGAGTGGACGTCACTCGATGTCCGGATCTTTTTCGATCTACAGATAGCTCACATAATGATATAAAAGGAAGTAGGTCACTTGTCAGTGAGAGGCATTCATTTTTATTGTTCATGCCAGGATTTTTGATGAGGATCCAGGCCGCTTCTAGCGCTCTCCTTGCCGAAATCTCACTTTCGTACGCTAGTATCTCGCATCTGATGTTGAAATCGTTACCATCGTGTATCTCAATCCTGTGCCGTCCTAGAGGTGTTGTCAGTTTTCCTCTTCTGGCAAAATCCTGGCATGAACAATAAAAATGAATGCCTCTCACTGACAAGTGACCTACTTCCTTTTACATCATTATGTGAGCTATCCGTAGATCGAAAAAGATCCGGACATCGAGTGACGTCCACCCGTCCGTTGTAACGATCACGAGCAAGCTGAGCGGACTCTTCCGCGAAAGGTGGATCAGCTGGTGGATTCCACCTTGACTCGGGATATTCTCTTCGTACTTTGCCTGAGACAACGTCGAGAACTGGCAGAGCATGATGAGACGTTTGACCGTATAGGTTACAGATCAAGCAACTGGGGCCACTTTCAGGCCTCTGACGACGACGGTTTCGTTGAAACGTAAGGTCAATAAAGATCCACCGTAACAACCTGGTGTGGCAGAAGCAAGTGATACTATTCATCAATTTCAAAAATGCCCAGGTGTAAAGACGAAAGAGCATGGAAGTTATTGTGAAATCTGACGCACAGCCCTGACGTGTATGTTCTTCTTCTCCGGTACTTTTCCCCACTTTCTCGTTCATACATATGAGTTTTTACATACATCACAAAAAGGGAATAAACATGTATAAGCTTTTTTGCTTCCGCCATGCTTTTCGCACAAACAGTGCAGGAAGTCTGGCAAATGAAAAGCGCAGGTCTTTCCCCTGAAAAACGCGAAAATCTCGCACTATAGAAAATGTGAGGAAAATCTAAAAATAGGATTCTCGGCTATTCAACTGCAGGTTTTTTCAATTTATCAGGGATTCATCTGCTAAATTTCATGAATCGATTCCTACTAACTTTGCGTCACTTTTTAATTAAGACCTTCCGACGATTTCTTGAACCAAGTGCTGAAATAAACTTCTTCACCAATCTCAGGGGAAATAGGGAGCGGAGAAAACTGAGAAATGACCGCCGTGTAAGTGATTTGCATTGCTGCATTCAGCGACTATACGAGACGGTACTTTGTCTGGTTTTAGGGGCTAGGAGAGGCGGGTAAATGAAAATAATTAGCCATTGTTTCGAGTGTGCAAAGATGAAAGACTAGCAGACGTCTACTTGGTCATTGATGTGCAAGGATAACGTGATATTATCATACAATAACGATCTAAACCTCAAGCAGGTAGGCGTGAGCGCTCCAAAGAACAAAGTCAGGGGAATCGGGGAAAACAGACTGTCAATTGCTTTACAAAAAAGCTAATTCATGTCCAACACTCATTAATCAACGTTTTCCACAATCAACCAAGTTACTCACTGTTTTTTTTTAATATTAACCGTCTCTCCAATCAATAAAACAAAACTACAAAAAAGAGGACAGCATTGCTGTGAACTATGCCATGGAGCATCTTCACATTGTGCCAGTAGTCGTCACGACCGCAGGGACCTCCGTTGGTCACCACACGGATAGGGTGAATGACGAGAACACAGACGTCAGAGGGATGATAATCAATGTGACATGGCGATCGATACGCATCATTTCTATGTTCGTTGTCTCTTAATTCACCAAGTTCGTTTAGATTCATTTTGAAATAGTGAATGTTGGGGATATTCAAAGGCTATAGATCTAGAGAGAGCCCAGCAGATACCAGTCCTAACATTCGTGCCACAGTTGGCCCAGGGTTACCCAACGGTGGACTATGAAGTGGCAGTGGGTCCACTACTATGCCACGGTTATTCTAGCGGCGTCCCCCGACTACGATGTCCGCCCCACTTACCCCGCCGTTAGCCCGCCATCGGTGCCGGAAGCAGAAAGTGGGCGGGAGGGGACGTGGGGAAAAAGTGGGATATCCGCCACATGGGGGACCCAGATGGGAAATAAAATTAGTAAAAATATTTTCATTATTTAAAATGATTAAGAAAAGCCACTCCAAAATATTAATAAAGATAAGCAATTAAAAATAAAATAAAACAAGGTTTGTATCTATATTGTATTATAAAGTACTTTCCGAAATTTGCAACCCATTCTCGAGGGTGGGCCCGCCGCCTCCTCTGCGTCCGCCACTTCCAGCAATCGTTATCAGTCCCACGCCTGGCCCGGGATTTCGGATGAGAGGTAAATCTGCGTACTGATCAACAAAAACCTGTTTCAGCTTTCTTCCACGCGGTTGACATGCCGAATTCCAACCGCGGGATAACGGTGGACCCCAGTAACACGAAAATTCACCCAATAAACCCAACACTTCTTTGATAAGCGAGAGAGAGAAAGTAAGGTTCATTTTTGAAAAACGATTTCGGATGAGAGGTAAATCTGTCGTACTGATCAGCAAAATCCTGTTTCAGCTGATGCATACGCGTAAAGAGGAATATTTGATGGTACAAAAATAAAGGCTCTCTCTTCACGTCTTAGATATATTTTCCTAGCAGTTCAAGAAGACAACGAAATTTTTAACGCATTTGCTGAAAGTATTCGTTTTTTCAGGCTCACAAATTCTTGACACGTTCTTCACTGGGCTGATTCTTTGCGTTCCAACTGCTCTTTACGGTCGAGTGTTAGAGGTACATCAGCTCAAAAAAGGAAAACCAGAGAGGTGCAGCATAAACCCCGCCCACCCATCGTTATCTGTTATCAGCCAGAATTTTAGATATATCCAGCAGATGCAAGCCAGTTTAAAACAAGAAAAGTATTTAAAAACCTAAAGTAGTAAAGAAGCTCTCAAAAGAGGAATATTAGCCGTCGGATCACTTGGGTGTGGGTATGGTTTAGGTTGCATAACTGATCATTTACTTAAGTGGAATGTTATAACAATTTTTACACGAATAAAAAATTCTATGTCTAATTCGTGCATGCTTTTTTCCACCACGGAATCAATGTTTCTCAGATTTCCATACGAAGAAATATGGATCTTTTTTCAGCGTCACATTGCAGCAGCAGAACAGCTTGCAAACGCAGAGCGACCTGCCGATGAAAATGAGACGTCATCATCCAGAGTGAGTCGTAATCCCACAATAAGAATCTTCTGAAGAAAATCCATTGAATTTTTGATACGTATTGCACCATTACTAAAATCAATTTCATACAGTTTCAGGATGTCTACTACATAGATTTCCTTAGTGTTCTGCCGGACTCGCTGTGAAGAACGTGACTACAATCACGAACTTTCGTCCAACTGGCATTACCTTCAGCTTCAGTTTTGTACCAGCCCCCTCCCTCACCCCCTCATCATGGCAGTGATTTACAGATCTCATGTTCAGTTCTAATGCAGTGAATTTCTCAGATAAACATGATTTTCTTTTGTCCTGGTTCTGGCACTTGATGCTTGGGTGTAGCATTCTGGAGCTATCTTACTTCTTATTAATTGGCAGTTCATGTGTGTGTGTGTGTGTGTGTGCACGAGAACCAGCCATCAAAAATGGAAAATACCTGTACCATCGTGTTCAGCGCGTCGAGTTATGTATGAAAATGTGGTAAATTTTGATTTTTACCTTGATTTACAGGAGTTTCGGGCCACTTTTGTCACGTTCAGACATGTTAATGGCCAACAGTTGTTTTGATCACGGTCGGAATGAATGAGATAGGCTTTTGATTACAGGACCGTATAAAAGGAAAGAGAAGGGTAGGACACCTCTATAACGAAGAGGAGGAACCAGGCGGACGAGGAACGATGAGGATGAGGGTTACGCCTTAGGATAGTGTTAGAGGTGGGCTGGCGGTGTGATAAGGATGCTCCGGCGTCCAAAAGCGGGGAAACGCCTAGGTCGGGTCCAACGGCGTGATAAGGGGCGCCGGCGTCCAAAAGCGGGGAAACGCCTGGAGTCGGGTCCAACGGCGTGATAAGGGTGCGCCGGCGTCCAAAAGCGGGGAAACGCCTGGAGTCGGGTCCAACGGCGTGATAAGGGGGCGCCGGCGTCCAAAAGCTGTGTGATAAGGATGCTCCGGCGTCCAAAAGCGGGGAAACGCCTGGAGTCGGGTCCAACGGCGTGATAGGGGTGCGCCGGCGTCCAAAAGCGGGGAAACGCCTGGAGTCGGGTCCAACGGTGTGATAAGGATGCTCCGGCGTCCAAAAGCGGGGAAACGCCTGGAGTCGGGTCCAACGGCGTGATAAGGGTGCGCCGGCGTCCAAAAGCGGGGAAACGCCTGGAGTCGGGTCCAACATCGTGTTAAGGGTGCGCCGGCGTCCAAAAGCGGGGAAACGCCAGGAGTCGGTCCAACGGCGTGTTAAGGGTGCGCCGGCGTCCAAAAGCGGGGAAACGCCTGGAGTCGGGTCCAACGGTGTGATAAGGGTGCGCCGGCGTCCAAAAGCGGGGAAACGCCTGGAGTCGGGTCCAACGGTGTTATAAGGGTGCGCCGGCGTCTAAAAGTGGGGAAACGCCAGGAGTCGGGTCCAACGAGAGTGATAAGGGTGCGCCGGTGTTCAGGTCCAACCCCAGTTTGCACTTACTCGGTCAATTTTTAATGTTTACGTCCACCACAGCGAATCGAAATGCGTTACCAGGAGTTGTTGGAAAGGAGCTGTCCATAGTGGATCAATGAACCGGAAAAGAATACTTCTCTGTGGAGAGTGTCTGTTCATCCACCTGCACTAATCTATAAATAAAATATGCGAGCGAAGCGAGCACGAAAAGAAGCCTGAGAGTCCGGCGTTAGCCGGACGATCAGGCTGGTGTACGATTAATAGGAAGAATCATGAATCGTCAGCAAAGACATTAGTGCCATCGTGACCTTAGCCATAAAATGAATGATTCGAGGAAAATGACAAAGCGCTGCGTCAATAGGTAGAGTCGGACTTGTGCTTTTTCCTCTGGTTGAGAACTTCCAGGGACAAAAGTAGTCTGCAGTCTGTGAGAATTTCGCATAGCGGGCAGAATATTAGACGGGCAGTACTTTACATACGACACCAGCAGTACGCCCGGAAATAATTGATCTGCTCGGGACCTCGCGGTGCAAATTTTTACCCTCTTCGGCACCAAAACGAACCTGCCAACGATACAAGTGATAC
Source organism: Ancylostoma caninum (assembly GCA_037903475.1). Classification (NCBI taxonomy): domain Eukaryota; kingdom Metazoa; phylum Nematoda; class Chromadorea; order Rhabditida; family Ancylostomatidae; genus Ancylostoma; species Ancylostoma caninum. The sequence continues at coordinate 87,748 of JBAJFG010000490.1, forward strand.
AGTAAAGAACAATACCTCTCCTCCCACGTCCTATTCCTCTTTCCGCGTCCGCCACCACCTACAGAGAACTCCAAACGGCTGTGTGCAAGGGGAGGAACTGCGGCGCGGCGTGGTACTCGAGTTCTCTGCTGCTGGCAGAAGCAGACAACCAGATTCAGCATGCAGAACTCGTATGTCTCTGCCCAAGAGAGCCGCGCCACGGTCCCCCCCCCCGTTGCACAAGGCCGTACTGAATTCCTTTTATGTGTGTATTCAGAAGAAAAAAATGCATCAAAAGGCTGCTCAAGAATAGATGTTCATCTTTAATTACGTGAAAAATCAAAGAATTCCTTAAATTTTGATGATTCCAAGTGTAAAGTTCTTGATGATAAATTGGTGTTTGACTGTTTCAGCGTGCTCCTTCACTTTTTACTTGCGTTTTCCTTGCTTCGTTTAGCCTGAAATGGGTGAATACTATTTCTTCAGATTTGTAAGAATGGTATACTACGAATCAGACCGTGGGCGCGTTCCCCCTAAGAGAAGCTTTGAGAGCTTTCTTCGACAATACTCTCGAGTTCTTCTTTGACATTATTCTTGAATTCTTTGCTGATTTTGCCGCATATCGCATAGAATGATTTTTGAGCAATATCTGTGTCGACGTAGACATTTCAGACATGCCCTGTAACAGTTTTTTTTTCAATTATTAGATAAGTGATGATTAACAGAGTGGATTGGTACAAACCCACCTCAATTTCCTCAACATTACTGCCTATATCCACTACTTCATTCAAATTTTCATCGTAGACGAGTTCTTCAATTGGATTCGAGGGCTCATCCCCTAGCGCGTGCTCCTGAGAAGAGATTTTTATACAGCGGCATTGGGGAGAGTCCCACGGCTTATGACACATACCACGTTTCCCTTGAATTTACTTTGCAGTTTGAGTGGACCACAAAATTCGAAGTTATTCTCGTCTATTCGCCCACATTTAGGGAGTTGTGGTTTAATTTCTGTTTGTTCTTTAAGAACTTCCTCCACTAAAAAAAGAAAACCATGACTATAACGTTTCCACCAAGCAGAATCAGACGCTTTCCACTCACTTTTCATATGATATGTGAACGCGAATATAATATAAGCCATAACGACAAAAAATGGAATGCCATAAAGGAAGTAAAATCCCTGTGCGACACTATAAAAAGTTTCATTGTTTACACTAGTAGGCAGAAGCATGAGATTCCCTCATACTAAAATGTTGGTATATACATACATATGTTGGTATATACAGAGAACTCCAAACAGACGCAGTCAAGAGTCAGGACTGCGGTGCGGCTCTCTAGGGCAGCGTCACGGGAGCTCAGCGTAGTGTGCGCCTGCGTGTCTCTTCATGAGAGCCGCGCCGTGGTCTCTACTCTTGTCTACGTAAATTTGGAGTTTCCTATATATTCCGATAGCCTACACAGTGCGTCTCTGACTTTGTTCATAATTACGGCTGGTGCCCCCTGTCGGGTGGCTGGCTCGATCGTACAGGGACGCTGGGGGGACGTCGCAGGATGCGGCCGGTAAATAAATTTTACTGAGTGATAAAACGTCAGAATGGAAAGAATCACACCATGTAAATTTCAGAATGTCCAGATAATTGTGAGAACTGATTCCAATAATGTGCTCGAAATGTGAAAAAGGGTTAAAAACCCTTATTTTGAAGGTCAAATTCAATACTGGAGTGGACGAGTTTCCTTGTTAGGAAGCTGACAAAAGCGGAGCTGAGAAGTTAAGGTTGCACATAAAAATGAACTTCTAACCATAAGCGGTGGCTACAATCAACTGATCAAGTACTGCCGTGTCGGAAAAACATGTCGCACCCTCAATGAGCCCTTGCTGCAGAATGAAGTCTCTCGTCCACTGGCCGGGAATTTTGAAATTTTCGGCCAAAGACACCCGTAACTCAGGTGGTTTTCGACGTCTCCTTGAAACTTAAAGGCAGCAGGAGCTGAAATCCTCGACACCGTGCTGAGCTGTGGGTGATGAAGTATAGACTCAGCACATCATAAATGTGAAACGAACACAGACAATGATGGCTTACCTGCAGAGAAAATGGAACATTCGTCGCGAACACGCCTGGCCGTGTTCGCGCGCGAACGAGTTTTCCCCGGCGCAAAGGCCATTGTGGTGCGTGGTTTGGCGCAAAGGGAAAACGAAATGCATTCAATCCACAGGGTTTCATGGCGGGACTTGGCCAAAACCACGCGCCGCGATGGCTTTCGCGCCGGGGAAAACTCGTACGCGCACGAACACGGCCAGGCGTGTTCGCGACGAATGTTCCATTTTCTCTGCAGGTAAGCCATCATTGTCTGTGTTCGTTTCACAATTATGATGTGCTGAGTCTGTACTTCACCACCCTCAGCTCAGCTCAGAGTCGAGAATTTCAGCTCCTGCTGCCTTTAAAGTACATCTTTGCGCTCAGCGGCTCACATATGTTCAACCGACTTGGAGGTCTCAAACACGGTCAAGGAGCTGAGACACTGCCTTTAATCAAGTGGATGGCGAATAAGAGAGGATTAACATGTTGCTCATCAGCATGCAATGTAAACATTCATTATTTTCATGGGGATGAACGCTCTTATCCGGTTGTATTTCTCAGTGTAGGAAAGAAGGAAAGAAGATACGGAGCAGTTACATGCATCGATGAAGGTGGCTGGCAGAAAACACCTTCAAAACTCTGGAAGAAGATTGCAAAGGACATCTCAATAGGATTCAAGTCTGTCTGTATGAAGTTTTTGCGATAAATATAGAACGCCATTGCATGACGGAGACCCACGATTTGCTCGAATGAACAGGCTCATTATCTCAACGTAGGGCTGCAGTCCAACACTACGATGCCAAGATGTACAAGTTCTTTGATTGTGTACAAGTTCTTTGATTATGCGGAAGATCTCGCTAAAATATCTCTTAGAAAACTATGCGTTCCAGTCTGTCCAGAATCGACGACAGTGCTTTTAGTTGCACGTACGTATGTAATAGCAATACAACAACTATGTATCTAGCTTTGCATCTCCCTCAAATTGCTGGGCTACTTACGGTTCATCGATGATTGGTGAGTTATAATCTGTTCCTTTAACTAAATGTAGTTCATTGGGAGGTTTTGTACCCTGAAAAAGCAGGGTTGAATGAGCGCTTGTTACAATCTTGGGGTAGCCTACCATGTGAAGGCAATGAAGTACTATGAATGAGACTGCTAATGTTTACCGTGACATCTATTTCTATTAGATGATAGCGATAGAAACCATTTATCCTATGTTAACTGCACCGGATGCTCTCTTCCACATTGCAAAAATCATGGCTTATAATAACGGGCTTAGTCTGTTTTCGTGTCTGTCTGTATGTAAGTATGTATATGTGTCAGACCGTTACGAAATTCTACAATTGGTCAGTGATCGTGATTGTGAGATCATATAAAAACCTAGGAATGGGTGTGGTATGGTTGAGTGGGGTAGGGATGGGATCGAGGAGAAGGTTGGACAATGTGCAATGGGTCCGTCAATGGAGTCAATGCAGAAGGGCTGCGCCGGAGGCCAAAAGTGGGGGACGGGTCCAACGCTGTGATGAGGGTGTGCCGGCGCCCAGAAGTGGGGAAGATGGGTCCACCACTGGGATAAGGGTGCGCCGGCGCCCAAAGGTGGGGAAACGCATGACGGTCCAGCGTTGTGATAAGGGCACCCGCGTCCAGACAAGGAAGTTCGTCACGGCCTAAGTAAATTTCTTCATGAATGGTGCCCTGGCACCCGTTCCGGCTATTCCTTCTACCTATGTGACCTAGGTGTACGTTATTCCAATCCGTATTCCCCTCCTCATTCCAGTCCATTTGTATCTGAATCGACCCCACCCTTCACTCTGTTTTTATACATGGGCAAACCCTTATCACTTGAGTTACCACAACAACCAGCTAAAGATAGATTATTTCAAGAGAACATTTCTACTGAATCGGCTAGGTCTAGCTACTAGGGCCAATCAAAAGAAATCACTTCTCCCACGTGAAGGAAGGCTACCGCTCACGCTATCGAGAGCTTTCCAAAAGTCGATGGACTTACTCGGGAAGATACAGGATCTACTAAATCTGTCCACCTTTTTTTTCTGCATCGTATGCGGAGTATGCGAGCGAAGCGAGCATCAGTAGAAGTCTGGAAGTCCAGCATTAGCCGGACGGCCAGACTGGTGATTCATAAAGGGCAATTTATAATAGATGCGTACGTGCTTCCATATGATGAAGAATAGGGCCCAGTCGCATCGCACTCTCAGACGCACGCGCTTACGGCCTCGCGACGGCAGCGCATTCTTTTTATTATGGATGTACATGTCGTGTTGACCGGTCTTCATGGAAAATTCCTTGCAAATGGATGCGTGCGACTGATGCGCGACTGACGCATGCAGCTAGTATAAATTATCCTTTAAACGTGCGCTAGGCGAAGACATTCCCTCAGAAAAAGCCAACCGGTCTGTTATGGCTTGGACGAAAGGGTTTTCTTTTGGAAGTACTGATAATTTTGCTTCTTTACTTGTAGAGCTCATTTTTGTCGAATTTTTTTTCACGAGAAAAATAATAAATACACGAATTTTCCCTTACAAGCTGCTTCTTTGAGAACTTTCACAAACACATCAATTATCTAATTATTTGACTTTGCAAGTCATTAAAAATTGCATTTATTTTTTTATTATTCTGCTTCATCTAGCCAGTTATCGATAAGAAATTATCCAGAAGACGTCGACCCTTTGAACGTCCACTGGAGATTTTTGGCATCTTGTGGGTTCTTCGTGAGAAAATCTTTTTTGGTGGACACCAGTTTACTGAAGACAGCTGACTGCTTGTCTTTCGGGATCTGAAAAAAGCCATAACAAGGCAAGTTACTTAAAACACGACTATCAAATTAGAAACCACACTTCCATAAAAGATATTTTTAAAAAACTCACTATCGGAACAACTCTCTTGTCGAATTCGGACTCTGTTTTAGGCAAATCGTTATTTGTCTCTTTGTCAATTTTCCACAAGAGCTTTTTCATCTGAACAGATAGCCATAAGTTATGCCTAACTTCTGAGTTTTTACAAAGGAAAGGAACAAAAATCCTCAAAGGAAACAAGGCCTTTGTTGTAAAGATCAATATAGATCCATGATATTATAATAATAATAAAATAACAATAAATGCCACAACTTTGTGGAAATATACCTCAGTAGCCTTAGCTGTCGGAACCACCGTCTTAACGGCGTCGAACAACTTATTAACGAGTTTAGTGAGCGACGCTCGGCTGTTCAAAAATCCAGTCACATACTTCACCATAGCCGTCTTGTTGCCCTCCATGGCACCCTTTGGGACCTTTGCACCCATTTTGACCTGAAACGGACTGAATTAGAATGAAGGCCATGGAACATTTCGAGATTAGCTCACCAAATTTTTGTCTATCCATGACGTCACTCTCTTGATCTGTGCTGCTGAGGTGGTATCCTTGTTTAGAGCAGTGGTCAGCTGAAATAAGGAGAAATCCTTCTTCTCGGATATGAATGGAACTAGAGGAATTTTTCAGTGACAAGTGCGCAGGAAATCCCCATACGAACCTTATCAACAGCAGCTGGATCCGAATATTTGAATATAGTCTTCATTGCGTTATTTGTGATGTTTTGTGCACTTGCACCACTCAAGAGGATGGCAGTGAACAGAAGAAGTAACCCTTTCATCTGAATTAATGCTTGCTAAGCCTATCGAATTCGGTAGAGTCACATAATCAAGCCACATAATCACTGAGGTATATATGTGCCTCACTAGAGCGCGTTTATCTGCTGTGATAAGCCGAGAATTTCAAAAGCGGCTTTCACAGTAATGTAGTTTGAATGGAGTAAAGCACGGAAAGTAAAACTGCCGATCAAAAACAATACAGGTCATGGTAAACAGCAATTTATATGGGATTTTGTAGGATTTACCAACGGATCAATGGAAAAATGAAGGCGGATTGCGCGCTTGTTGAAACTATCCCCTTGTTCTGGCCAAGGGCCAGGGGTCAGAGGTTAACTATTGGTTTCTGGTTAGCTGACGCATAAGCCAAGTATTAGGTGCGTGCAAAAGTTCCGGGGCAGTTGGTGGTATTTCACCGTTCAACGTCGTTTTGCTCCTTACGTTTGCGATATCCTGCAACGGTTTTCATGTGTGCTGGTAGCCTGAAACATCTGCTACCTATACCACTTTTGGTTCGGGTCTACGTCACAGCGTTGCTCTGTTTTGGGTGTAAAACCAACGCTATGAGCTGTGCAATAATTTGGGAAATTTCGCTTTATGAAGTCAAATCTAGATGATCAAAAAGAGAAGCGACCCATAGCACCAGTAATGCGTTTGCGGAGAGTAATTTCTCTAAAACGCCAGGTGCTTGTGGGTTCCTAGGAATTCTGGGCGGAGATCAGAGCATGGAAAATGCTTCACAGGTTGGTCAGAAATTAGGTCATCGCAAAGGTGCCAGGAAAGAGCAGGTTGAACCAGACCATGTGCAAAGTGCGCAGGACATTACGGGGAATTTAGTCAACAATGTCTCGTCACTTGAAGAAAATCGGTGCGAAGTGGAAGGTGAGTAGATGGATTTTGTGTGAGTTGAGCGAAGAGCACCAACGTCCACACTGGCAAGTCTGCAGATATTCGACCTTCAGATTTCCTAACAAGTCGTTTCATGGAAGAATTGTTATTGTTGATAGAGAATGGGTCTGGTACGACAATAGGAGGAGGTCATCCCAAAACCCGGGCTCCTGCCACCCACCTAAAAAATGGCCTAACCATCACTACCTTCTTTTAAAAATTTTTGACCTTTCATGGTCAGTAACATCACTCATCTGTAATGAATTTTTTCCAAATGAATGCACAATAATCGCCCTATAGTAACTTCTTTTCCCTTAAGGAATCATGGGAAAACTCTTAAGCATAGGGCCGACACAGGCGGAAATATGTGGTCTGTTACGGCTGTGGGATAACGCTCACCAGCATGTTACAGTGTCAACCGTATAAAGAATTGGCCATTCGTGCTCCGAAATTCTAGCCTAACCTGTATTACTCCTTATACCTGCCTTTAACAGACTACCCCCATTTCGACCTTCTACGGCTTTACCTACGCTGTAAAACTTTCAATGAACAGACCCTACTGGAAAACAACGTGTGCCACTATTTCAGGTGTAGACCTGTCAAATTTTTAGCTTCTGGAAAAATTTTTTCTGTGCCATATTGGCAACATCACGCGGATGCCAATGCTTTTTGTTTTGGACAGAACCGCTGATTTTGAGTCAAGTTATGGCGTTTTGAAAAATTAGGTGCAACTGCCCCAGAACTTTTGCACGCACCTAATAATATCTTACACGGAGGCGCGCTAGGTTTTCATTACTCAGAGAAGAGGAAAAATACAAGGTAAGGGCAACACACCTATACATAATACTTTTTCAATTTTCCGTAGATGATATAATTTCAAACCATTCGACCTGGTTCGTTTTAAAATCACCTAGAATGCCCATAATGTTTGCATGGTTTCAACAACGTTTTGATGTAAAACTCCTTGAAAATGTTGAGTTCGGCGCACTGCATTGCATACTTTCAACCATGTGCATTGAAGGAGTCACATTGTATGAGAATGTAGCATGTTTCAAGTGCAAGCTTTTTGATATATTCCATTGCATGCAACATCGTAGCATCTTTCAAGATTACACCATATCATGCACATTCAAATCCAACGCTGTTTTTTTTTCTGTCCACCTATAGGTTACTATATACATACATCCAGATATTGTTAAACTGTGCGAAAAAACGAAGCGAATAGACCAGCACTTTTCCATCTGTCCACTATTTTTCACTTGTTTACTTATGCAAATCTGTTGGACGAATGAAACGTCCGCAGAAATCCAGGCTGGACAAAGAGAATCCAGCAAACAGTGCATATTTAATGGCTGTGTCCGTCAGTATAAAAGGAATTAGTGCTTTCCCGATTGAAAATGAAGGCAGTTATAATTATCTTCAGCTTTTTCTTCATTGCTATTGGTGTTGCTAATGCGGACGATACTGGTCCAGAAATCGCGGCCGAGCCAGTGGTTTGTCTTTCAATATTTTTGTTTCAAATAGATTTTTCCATAAAAACATTTTGTACCTTTCGAAGGAGAACGATGGCAAAGACCTGGACAAGGAACGTGAAATTATCGGGAGTGAAGTCGCCCTCATGGACCCAGACTCTAGCGAAGATGCTCCGGATCCTGTGAACTCCGACGGCGATGTGGTCATTCGGGCCAAAAGATACTGTGGAATGGGTGGTAAGCGAATTATGGCACAGTAGCGGATGTACGCTCTCATTCTGAGCTTTTTTAGGCTGCTGTGGCTGTAACTGTAATTGCGCCACGATGGCTCCTGTCACTTATGGACCATGTGGTTGCTGTGGTTGTGGATACGGATAATCTCCTCCAGAAGCATATGTATCCTGTCTGTAGATTTACGAAAACTCTGATATGAAGCTGAAGTGCCCAATAAATTTTATCAACATGGAAAGAGAAAAAGCGCACCCACTGAAAACAGCTATGTATTATTGGGTTCTGGGCTACAACTCTTCCATAAGTACTATAAGTGGCCAATATCAGTGGTTTTTTGGAAATAATGAAGCCTCCAACGTTTCGATTTTCGCCGAATCATCGACAATATTCTTCCAAATCTGAAACGCTGAAAATATAGCAGATAAATTTTTGTGTTCCTCTGATAAAGCTGTGACAAAACTGTGGAGATTTGTTTCCTTGGACCTTTGCCTGCCTGGCTTGAAAGTCGTAAGGCGATTTGTGTGCCGGTCATATCTCAGGCCACCCTGAGGATATAAAGTGTAGGCCTGAGGCAGCAGTGCTGCTTAGTGCTGCGGAAATTGGCAGCAGAACCCATCCTGGGCTGTTAGCAAAAATGCAGTGGTGATCAAACAGGAACAGGTAACTTCAAACGTTCGTGTGCAAGGAGCAGGGCCGCGGCGCGGCTCTCTTGGGCAGAAACACAGGGCCCCTTCACACCCGCTCCGATTGTCTGCTTCTGCCGGGCAGCAGAGGACTATGCTTAAACTTAGTAGCTTACCTAGTGCTTTCGGTCTAGGATTGAGTCATTAAAAACCAAAGCGAGTCAGCAGCTCTGTTCAGATCGAGTTAGCAACAAATGCCTAAACTTGGTAGCTGAGAATCTCTATAGTTTAATGCATTTAATAAAATTACAATAAGCTTTGATAAGTGTGATAACTGGCCGAAGCATCCTGCATTGCAGGGGTTGCATATTTTTTTGCATTTTGCAGTCCTCCCACACGGAAATATTTGATTTACGACCACGTGAAAATCCTCCGCTTAATGCAAATACTCTGTTTTCCATGTAAAACTGGCAGATGACTCTAGATCATGACATGAGTTTACGTATGTTACTCCGCAGAAACAGACTCAAAGGAAGAATACATGAATTTCAAATTAGGTATGAAATGTTATAAGGCGTAGATCCCAGATCCTAGCGGCTGCATTCATCAATCTCCAGAGTGATGTTTGCTGTGGTGGTGGGTCTACATAGTTGCTAGAAAAGTTTTCGTTAATTTTCATTGGTAAATCTCACTGTCGTCGTATTTAGCTTATGTTTGGAGTGAGCCTGCTTCACGGTGTCGGAGCATACACTGTCGATGATGAGATGCGTGAGTCATCCACGAACATCCTGCAATAATACTACTATCAGTTGGGAAGAAGAAAGAGAAAGAAAACCTGGAGAACTAATAGTAGAGCATGAAGCAAGAAAAAAAGCATAAACAAACTGGTGCATTACATTACATCTCAGAAACAAATAAGACGAACTACTATGAAAGCTGGACTACTGGCAGCGCTCCTCTAACAGCCACAAAAAAAACATCTTCATCTTCATGATGAGGCACTAATTATTTGTAGCCAGATTTTGTTGCAAGATCTAGGAGTAGTTAAAACTGTGCTATGAAAAAATGATTTAGCGTTTCTTGGTCAACACTTTTAAGGTGAGTCGAATCATTACTTATTTATTTGTGTTTGTTTTATGTACTTAAAGGTGCGTCAAACAATGATAAGATGATATCACTAAGTAGCTGAAAAAAATACTCAAAATTAGAAGGAGTCCCATGAATACTTAGTGCAACATAAAAAATGAAAGAAGAATGCTTTACCTTTTAAATTATCTTGATAGTGGAATTCTAGGAAGATCTCCTTCATGTTCGCTGCATATATGTTTGAAAAATGAATACGACAAGTAATAAAATATTATCCAATAGAGGAAATTGATTATAAGGAAACATTACTAATCTTGGCGTTATGTTTTATGATGCCTGGAGCGTCTTTAGGAGCGAGAATCTGATTTTTTTAAAATATAACAGTTTGAGCAGTTAGAAAGATCTCCCTTCTTCTGTTTTTTAGTTCACTTCCAAATATTGCTGCTGAAAAATTGAACATGTCATTTCTCAACAGATGTTCTCTATTAATCCTGCAATTGCACCACTGCTTCAAGTCGATGCCAGCATTTTAGCCATCGATCCTCTCCCTCACGTCTGCAATATATTCTGTATGTTGAACTACAAATGTGTCCTGGTCGAGCCACCAAATTGTATCGGCTGCCCAACCGTTCCTCGCTGTGTCCAGCAAGGTAGGGCGGATGCAGCTCCTGGGACTTCCGCAAGATAAACCCATAGGGTTTGAGATGCAACAGTTTTTAGAATGCAACACGATATGCTCTTTGCCATGTGCTCCCTCCTCCAAATGTGTGCTGGTAGAAACAGACTGGTAAGCTTTACAGTTATGGATGCAAATCCAAAGATTTCACTTTTTCCCATTCCGAATTTCAGCTGCCCGAAGGCCACTTGCAGAAAAATGCCGGTCATCATTTCACCACCTGCACAGAACATCACTACTGAACCTGCAAATGAGACCATCACGTCGTGAAGTAATGATGAATGCAATTGCTTCTAATAAACTCGTGTCAAGCATTAACTATGGATGGAAAGTAAATATCAATGACAACGGGAAATTTACTTAGGCCCGTAGTAAAGTGTCATGGCGGTGAGATCAGCTGCTTGCACAACTCGTCGCCTCATTTGGGGCGATGATCGCACGCGCGGCGACCTTCCAACACTGAGGAATGGAAGATCTTCACCAACCGTGGCGGTGCTGCGAGTACGTGTGTGCGGGGCGCTGATCTCATCGCCCTGGAGGGCGATGATCGCCATCGTTTGGCGACTAGACAGTGTGCGGGGCGAAGAGACGCCGAGTGAAGTACTCGGAGCATCTCACTCGGAGTGTGTTGATGGTGTGAAGGTACGTATGATCAGATGCGCGAATTGCACAGAATGCAACTGAGCCTACGGACTCAAACATGTTGATTTTCGCATCACAGCACAGAACAAGCTCAACGTGTACGACTTATCAGAAGCCCAGAGGTGCTTCTGGTGCTTCTGACAAGTCCTACTCGTTCTAGTTTGTTGGTAGCAAAGGTTCGTAACTGTCTCACACGCTAAAACAGTCTCGGAACTGATGTGGGAATACGTGAAACAGGTACATTTGATCACTTTTCATGTACGGCTTGTCCGATTCACCATGGCGATGATTACCATACTCCTCTCCAACGCGAAGTGCGATCATCGCCCTGAAGGTGATGTGCGATGATCGCACTGGACACTTTACTACGGGCCTTAGCTTCAATGGAAGAAACAGTTTACACTCCAAAACCTCTATTGAACGGAGAGGCTGTCCAACATATTTTTCCCTAATTTTTCTCGACAAGAGCACATAATTTTTTCTTGAGAATAGGTTGATTGTAGAAGTGGAGACGTCCCTGCGCTTCGATGTTTGTCCAGTTTTCCGCTAAAATTTGTTGTTCGACATATCCATACATTGGCAAAGCAGCGTTGTTCCAATGTAGAACAAGCAGAACTAAGACTACGGATCAACGGTGAAGAAGTATGATCAGGACGAAATACTTTTGCACAATGATTTTGTTCAGAGCCATGCCATTTTTGCTGTGATGATGTCTTCTTTTTTCCAACTGTTTTTTATTTTCCTTTCTCATTTCAACATTTATGGACACGTTCAGACGTTTGGTGAGTGATATGGCAGCTCCTCTCTAGCTGAAAAAAGGGAAGATGAATACCTAGTCTCCGTTTCGTTGCTACCACTAAACGAAAATACCATGTCGTCCACAAAGGAAAGCTTTCCTCCCGAAAACTTGTCAACAAGGAAGAGAAAAACAAGTTGTCGACCAGCTTTTCCAAAAAGCAACTTGCAAACAAGCCTTCGGCGGGAAAAGTTGTTGACAACCTTTTAGCTGAACAACCTGTCGACGAGAGAGAGAGTCATGTCCCCATTAAACATAGAGAAAAATAAATAAATAAAATAATAAATAAATAAATACCCGCGTAGCATACAATGAAACCATTGAGGACACCAGGGCAGTGGTCACTATGGTGCAGTTCTAGGAAAGAGTTTGCTTCCTAATGAAGGACGATTGTGCAATAATTCAAACCAACAGCTCCTACCTTGGCAAGTTTGTAGTGTAGGACTGCCAGATTGTCAGTGAAGAAGTTGTCAAGAACAAGTTCATACGGTCGGTCCACCTGTCGACAAGGAAGAGAAGAGGCAAGTTGTCGACAAGCTTCTGGGCGGACAAGTTGTCGACAAGGAAGTGCAAAACCAAGTTGTCGACAAGTTTCTGGAAAAGCAAGTTTCAGATGCGATCAAATACTTGCTCGCCAAATGCTTGTCGATAAGTTGCTCTTGGGGTTCTGAGTTCCAAGTACTTATTTGATTTCTGATCACCGACCAATCCCCAACTGAAAGTGAAAACATAACTCTGGATTCCGACGTTGATTTATACTCAGGCACTTTTAGGTACGACAACTGGCAAATCTACAAAGAAAAATATGCGTTTTCAATCAAAAACAAGATGTTGTCAGATGTACCGTCGTGTGTATTTAAACAAACTACAGTCATATAGCTTCAATAGTGATAAACTCCTCTATTTGCAATGGATGCATATTTTCGCGAGTAGCATTTTACAATCCTCCCTCTTGATTTTACATAATTTTTAATCGCATTAAACCTCGTTTAAATGTAAATATTATGTCTCTCCGTAAAAATAAAACCTGACTTTGGATTATGGCGTGATGTCCATTGCAATGACAGAAACACATCCTACTACGAATAAATATGAATTTCAAATAACCTGGGTTACGTTATAAGGGATAAATCCTGAAAGTTTGCTGCTGGTTTCATAGCTGTCCTGAATGATGCCTGTAGCAGTGGTGGGTGTGTCTACTTGCTCAGAATGATTTCACTGAATTTTGAGAAATCGTTTAATGTCATCATGTTTAGCTTGCTCTTGAACTGTTTCTGCTTCACTGTGTTGTACCATTCACAGTTGATGACGTGGGTAAGTTACTATCTGCACCTACATTTCATAGCTACATCAACATTTAATGGAGAAAGAAAAGAAGTACAGAAGAGGGAACTATCAATAATATCAATAATAGAAATTACGTAATTGTCGAATTGGACCCACCAGTTCAAAGTGTTATGTTATGATTCACAGTTGATGACGTGGGTAAGTTACTATCTGCACCTACATTTCATAGCTACATCAACATTTAATGGAGAAAAAAAAGAAGTACAGGAGAGGGAACTATCAATAATATCAATAATAGAAATTACGTAATTGTCGAATTGGACCCACCATTCAAAGTGTTATGACTATGTAGACTAAAACAGAGCACAACTTGTATGCCTCTCCAGAAAAACTGGGTAGCGAGAGGTCGCAAAAGATTGGAAGGCTATTTCACCACGCTCCGGATCAGCAATCCGCTGCTTCTAAAGGTTTCTGGAGTTCGAAATCAAAGCACCACCAAACTCCCGGCCGAGAATCTCTAGGCTGAAGGTCTGGTTAGGGGAGATTAGGGAAACATAGAGGCGGGAAAACGTTTCTACCCATGCACAATTACGCTTCTTCTTATCGTACAATACAGTGCAAATAGAGCTTCAAAAAAGATGACTACGTGGTCTATCAATGGGTCGTTCTGGCGCGAAAAATTAAGTTAAAAGGATGTCACAGTTGGTGTAACGCTGGTCATCAACCAGTCGTGAGTTGTTCACTCCTACACCTTTCTTACCTATCAATTAAAGTTAAATGTTTTTAAGACTGTAGTATCCCTTTCCTTAACGTCCGAATGGTAAGATCCGATTAACGTTCACGAAGTCCCTCAAAGAAAAGAAAATGTTACCTTCTCCTGAATAGAGTCCTCCAACGAACTGCGCAAAAAAAAGTCATCCAGATAAACTGAAGATGTGAAGAAATACTTTATAAAATAAGCAGTGACCTTAACTTGGCAAATTTCTAGGAATTTTTGAAATTTTGAGGTGCTTCAAATGTTTGCGTGAAAATGCTTATCCAAGTAGGGTATCTTTGAGATAGGTTCGGAGCGCATGCACCGCTCGCTCAGGCATCGCATAATAGCTTGATCACGACGCGCCGGAGCACCCTCCACACAGACCCTCCACAAACAGTGATCGCCGTTTTTTGGTCCCAAAAATGTGCCCTTTACGCGTCATTGCTACCGCTAGATTACGACTTCACGACAGCCGAGCGCCGGCGCCCTCAGTCTCCCTCACCCATCAGTGGACCCAATTATCAGCAGCTTTCCATCCAGCGTCGAAGAAGCCATCGCAGGGATGCACACCGCTTGTTAGCTTTTATCCGACTATTACCGCTCATCTTGTAAGATACGAAGAGCACGTTGTGGTGTATGACGACGACATAAGCTGGTTCTCGGACACAAACGCAATCCCAACTGCTAATTAAGGGCAACAGGAATTATGTACACCACAAAATTGTAGTCACGCGAATCCTATTCAACTCTCACAGTAAAGTGGAATCAGGTTGCCCTTCTGTCGTCATTATTATGGTAATTTAAGTCATGATAAGAACATTAATTTGTGCTAGATGGTCTGTTAACAACGGGTTTCTTTCAATTTCCCTAGTTGTAGACGATGATAAATTCGAAGCAGGCTTCCGCGGTAGTACAATATCATCAGTTTCGTCCTCTTCAATTATTTTTGCTTAACTTCTTCTCTGGTTCGGAATTTCCTTCTTCTTCAGCTTCAAGAAAAACTTCTTCCTTCCTCTCTCTAGACTCTAGGCGCTGCTACTGTTTTGAACTACAATGTTTTAGCAGTTGCTGACGTTCCTCACGCTTGCACTCTACTTTGCAAGCAAGGCTACAAATGTGTCATGGTAGAGCCACCCAACTGTATTGGCTGCCAAACCGTTCCTCGTTGTGTTCAAGAAGGTAGGAAGGACGCAGTCCCTAAGGGTGAAGCATAAACAGGGTCTGAAAGCAAACAATATTTAGGGTGCGATACTACGTGCGTCGTGTCGTGCCCATTCGTTCACATATGTGTCCTTGTAGAAACTGACTGGTAAGCTTGACATTAGTAAATACAAAATTTTCCACCTACGTCTTCAAAATCCGTCTCCACCATTAGGTTCTAGAACTTTCTGGATCTGAGCTAGCAATACATCAAGTCTTATTTTCTACTTTCCACTATACAGTATTAAGTATTATAATTTTTCATATTTCAGCTGCCCGGTACCGAACTGCCGAATCGTCAACCCCGGCGGTCCAATCCAGCACCTATCGAATAATTCAAAAAATTCAAATGATACGACTGCATAACTCTCTTGCTCTTAATAAATTCACGATGCGTTTCAAGAAAAAAGTGTCAGAACAAGTCGGAACTAAGGTAGTCGCTACACTCCTCGAGCAGTATAGCACCTTGCGTCGCCGTCGCCGGCGGCGGCGGTCGCCAATGTTGGCGACCCCTCACAATCGATACGCATCGGCGCCGCAGTCGCCAACATTGGCGGCCGCCGATGTTGGCGATCGCCAGTCGCCTGCGACAGCGGCTGTGCTACAGTCCTCGAGGACTATAGAAGCAATTCACCTGGTGTGAATGTGTCCAGACACTCCTACTGATCTATGGAACAATAGAAGCAGTGAAAGAGGAGTAAAAAATCATGATCATCAACTGCGAATACTCATTTGACACCCAGTGATGGTAAAAGTATGCTAAAGCCAAGAATAGCCCACAAACAAGAATAAGTTTTCTCTCTGTACTATCATCATAAGATGCCTAGGTTTGAGATATTCTTGTACTGAAACGTAAGGTGAAGCATATGGCAAGCAAAGCAGCGGATGAATGTAAAAATTCCTCCGAAAAAAGTTTGACATTAGTAATGCTTCAAAGGTGCAACACAAAGTGGTCTAAGCCAATCGCATCTTAGCGATCGAAATGAATCAATTAAATTACGTTATGCTATGCTAATATACAGGGTGACCGAAGAGTATGGGCGCCTCCTTTGGAGCTCTCATTTTTCTATTTTCTATTCTTATCACGCCACTCTTCCAGATATTTTAGAAATGCCATAAAATCTTCCTCCTTTTGACCTATAGCTCAGTTGGATTCCTTAAGTCATGTGAGCGTGCCCGCACCGCAAATCCATTGTAATCCTCGCGCGGTCTGGAGAGTCCTTTGCAGCATTAGAAAGAGAACTTCAAAACTATTCCACGAACAGAGCAGAAGATCATCAAGCTATGGAAGGCTGAAGGAAGTATCGAACTGAAAAGAAAACCAGGACGTCCTCGATCGGTGAACACATCGAGGATTCCTGCGATCATTTGAAAGAGAATCACCTGAAATGGAGGAGCGAGCGCCAAAAAAAATAGCGAAAAGTCCACGTGTTGCACGCTTTACCGTCTAAGTAATTGTCAGAAAGAAGCTGAGACTTTGCCGCTTCTGCATGTCCAAGGCCCAACATCTAACCATTGTATCTCCGGCCAGTACCCGTTGCACTGACACAGCTCGAAATGGATAGCAATTTCGACAAGAGGTTTTTTATCCTCACCCTCAAGCGCACGAGAGACCGGCTCGACATCCTAATCAGAGAGCTGACTGATGTACCCTCTACTCTGACGTTTCCACAGTAGATCGACAACGCAGGCGAGGCAGAAGACTCTCGTGACGTACACAGCGACAAAGTTACACTTTTCATTAAAATTGTGGCAAATAGAAAACACTCGAAATTCGGTACTGGAGCTGGAGCTCCGGGTCAGCTTCCCATAGGACTGAATTTGGATCGGATACGGTTCCTACTATCAATTTTACTTCGATGTACCTCAAGTTTTTATTTAGTTGTAGCGATAGAAAGAAAAGAACGAAACTTTGCGCACCGCGTGTTCTTTTTTTAACGATGGTAGCGCGGGTATTGTACGTCAGCAAGCAGGAGTTTTTTTTTTCAGTATGGCAACGCCAAACCGCAATTCTCTATCATAATATTCATAATATTCAGTCTCCGTGACTGGCACTTTTTCTCGAACGGTCGGCAGTCGCCAGATGGGTAAAGTTCAAGTTACTCTTTTCCATTTTGACCAACAGTCGAGAAATATAAGGGTTGCACACCGATGGGAAGCGAACGAAACGATGAAACATGACAATCAGTATGTATCATTTCCATGAATAAATATTATCTCTTTGATCGTTGGCCCATTTTGATTCATTTTGAACCCGCGAATTCTGAGTAGACTCCAACGCTGTTGTTTTGTGATGATTTCTGTAAACATCTTCATCGAATTTATTCGGTTGTGAGCACAAAAAACCCCTCACAACCAACATCACATAAATGCAAACACTTCTTTCTCTGCAAAAGCAAAGGCTGGTTTTTTGGTACTGGCGCGTAAACAAAAAACTGATGCAAATTATGAATTTCAAATTATTTGAACCATGTTATAAGGTATAGATACTTGTAGTCACAGCTGTCCTCACCACTATCACTAATCATGTTTGTTGCCTTGGTATGTTGCTAGAAAAGAAATTTTTCACGAGAAATCAAGGCGGTAGACAAACGTCACGTCGTTTAGGTCATGCTTGGAGCGATCGTGCTCCCTGGTGTCATAGCGATCGCAGTTGATGACACCAACAAATTATGTGAGTTATTCTTAATAACACTGATTAGGCAAATAAGGACTGGGCAAACCAGATCCTTCAGAACGTTGAAGTTTTCTTCACTTTAGTTCATGGCTAAAACAGTGTGCTGTGGTGTAAACATTCACAAATTTTGCCACTGAACAAGAACAGTTAAAGAAAAGAAAGGTTAACCGCTGCCAGGTGGGAAAAATGAAACAAAAAAGAGGTTGGCAATGGATAGAAACTGTAATTATAAAGAGGTACGTCATCTACAAAAGTGGAAAAAAAAACTTATTCAAAACACATCCCTTGTTCAGGAAAGGTCACGAAGCTTTAGCTAAACATCTTTGCCAGGAGCATTGAAAGTTTCGAATTCTGAAATAATTCACTTCACCTAAAAGTCGTTAAAGAAATATCCTTGGGAGAGTCGAGAGCATCTGTTTACGAATAGCCATTGAACCTGTTGAGTAGGATGAAGTCGAAGGGTGGTAAGAACTTTGTTATTATCAACGGATAAAACAGAACAACGACTATTGGCTGGTTCATATAAGACAGTGCCAACTAAATTTTTGTACCAAAACGTACTTTGCCTCCAAATTTTTATTTTTTTTCGTCAATCATTTACATCCTTTTGAATTGCGATCTATATTATAGAGATTAGAAATACTGGACCCGTATCCAATACACATACATATTTAGCTGTAGTGGGAAAAAAGTTGTTACATTTATATTGATTTCCAGAGGTAATTATCCACTCTAATATTCCATGCAATGCATTCATCTATGTATGTGAGCTTGGAGCAAATGCGATGATTTGATTTGAGGCAACACAAATTGATGATGCAGCAGATCGTGGATCCAAACCGATAGAACGAAGATATCCTGCAGTGAACGGAGTCGATACACATATCGGTGGATAACGTTTTATTGGATAGCAGAGTGTCCATGGCACGCCAAAATGTATATTAAAGCATGTTATTCGACTGATTAAGATTCGTACATTTGATGTGAGCCCTGAGAAACAGAAAAGTCTTGCTAAAAGGAGCTGAAAGGAGATACATCCCTTACGGTATCAGTTATGACCGATGGTGTCGTGGGAAAAAGGGAAGCACCCGATCATAAGCCGTTGTTTTCAGTTGAACGCAGCGCTGTGACATGAACTCATGAATTCATTTTGGAAAGAGGCCAAATTTTCCCTTGTCTTTTTTGAAGACTTTGACGTTGATCTAGCACTGCTTCTGTAGCCGCGTGCAGTACTCCACTGCTTCTGTGGCCACCGTGCAATACTCCAAACTAAACTCAACATTTCAGCCATCGCTCCTCTTCCAATCGCTTGCATTTTCCTCTGTGTTCAGGGGAAAAAGTGTGTAATCGTAGAGCCAGCAAACTGCGTCGGTTGCCAACAGGTCCCACAGTGTGTCCAGCAAGGTAAGGAGGCAATAATTCTCGAGGGAAATCAACTGAGTGTGGAAGTAAAACTATGTTTAAAAAATATCCGCAGCATAGGATCAGCTACCATTTTCAGAATGCGACACATCATGCGTATTGCCGTGTCCAGTCTTTTCGAAATGTGTGCTAGTAGCAAGTGACTGGTATGTTCTAAAATTTCTTATGGTGATCTGTGAATACTCACTCCTTTTCAAGTCCAAAGTATCCTTATAACATTGAAAACCAAATGTTTTAAAATTTCAGCTGCCCAAAACCACTTGCCGAAGGACACAAATCTTCACGTTTCCACCACCCATACCAACGATCAGCTTCACAGTCGGCCCTCCTAAGTATACCCCCATAGTGAACCCTGGCGGCCCAATCAAACACATCCCATGAAACGAATTGATTGTACAGCTTTATTGTTCTCAATAAATTTTAATCATGCTCTGAACAAGTTATCTCGAGACAGATGTTTGACTTTGAGGAGATTAAAAAATCATACTGCACTGGAAGCAAAACTTATCACTACAATGCGGCCTTATTCACTAATCGGAACGAACAGTTGTTGTTTGTTAAGAAATGCACGCTGGGGGTATTCCGATTATGGTATCATTGATCACGTAGAACGGAAGCTCTTAAGCAAATAGTACCGGTCAAAAGTATTTTGACTTTTCAACTTTCTCCCATAACTTGTATTAAAGTAAACTCAAAGTTTTTACAGAGTTATATGGAAACACATGCGTAAAGGAACATCTTTGATCCACTTCAATCCATCAACTAATGTTCCTTACAAAACATTTAGAAAATCAACTTTCAAGACCTTCATCATAAAACGAGGTGAAATTTTCCGGATTTTATCATTGGGACTCAAACCTTCACCTACGACTAACGGTTTTCGATTCACAGTCTTAGAAAATGTACGATTTACAATTTACGAAAATCAATTTTTTGTCACGCCAGATTTCCATCTTGATGAACAGATTTTTTCTCACACGATTCATCCTAAGAAATGGAGCGAGTTCGCCATATTTATAAAGTTTCCATTACCTACAAGCGCCCCCAAACCTTGCAAAGGATTCATAGCTTCATAGCTGGACTATTACAACAGTTATGGAAGGAGGTTAAGAACGCTATGCTAATGCTAAAGCGAAAACCCAACCGAAGGAATTCAGGCCAATCTGTGTGCCATGTTGTTTTGGATTAATATGTGTATTAGCATATTCGTCTTGTTCCATCTCTGTAGATAAAAATGAAAGTCTGTTTGTTGCTGAGGATCAACATTCACAATACGTAGCGAATTTTGCAGGCACGGCTAGCATGGGCTGACGAAGGTTACAGGCTACTTTTCGCTGGAGATTATCGATCAGCTTTTCAATTATATCGATTGTGTTGATTTTTAGCTATTTTTGCCGTAGGTTTCTTGACGACGTGGCTATTGAGATTCGCCAATATGCTGAACACGAATACGACAACCACTTTGCGCCAAATCATCGATTTATTGATCTTATCTGTTTTTCTACTTTTGCTCGGAGACGGGGAGAGATATGTAAGCTAGTCCTTTGACTAGGCTGAGCACAAATACGAAGATCATTTTGCCCGATATTGTCGGCTTATTGACTCACTGATTTCTCTACCTGCTCGGAGAAATCGTCTGCAGGGGATTACAAATACGCTGAAAATAAATGGGACAATCATTTTGCACGAAATTATTGACTAATTGGTATTATCGAATTTTTTTTTGCTTCCGCGCAGGGAAAAAGGGACATCGAAATTATTTAACATGGTGATCATCGAAATGACAAGCACTTCGAATGAATGAATTAGCATCAGTGACCGCACGTGTCCGAAGCCGGGTATCCTGTCTAGTTATATAATCTTTGTACGTTTTCTGTGACTACAGAGGTCGTAACATCGTTGGAGTTTGTGGTATTTAGTATGCCCCATCATTTTGACAAATTGATAAGTTAACAGATTGACTCATTAAAGAGTAACGGCCACTTTTTTCTGGGGTAATTCATAACGGACTAACGAAGTTTCAGATATCCACATTGCGCTGCCTTGTTCCATACGTTGATGTACTTCACAAAAATACAGTGAACTTTGAGAGCGGTCGACGCCTCTGTTTACAACGGGTGCAGAATTTTTGCACGTGTCGTTTTACAATCCTCCCTCGTGAATTTATTTAGTTTCTGATCACAGACATCGTTTTTGATGCAAATACTCTGTTTACCTGTGAAAAGGCGTGAGGCTGGATTGTGACTTATCTTTGTAATCCTCTGATTGCAATAAATGCAACTAGGAACAAATATAAAATCCAAATCACCCTTGCTACATTATAAGGAACAGATCACGACACCCACATTAATCATTCTTCAAAATGATGTTTGCTGTGGTGGGTCTACTCCCTAGAATAACCTTATCAATTTTCCTTGGAAAAGCTCAATTTTGCCACATTTAGTATGTGCTTGGGATTGGCCTGCTCCACGGTCTCGGAGCAGACACATCTAATGACGTTGGTGAGTATGAAAATGGCAGGCTAAAATGCCAGAGGGAGATATTTTTTAAGGAAAAAAATATTCCTGCAGTACCACACTCAAGATTTTATGATGCTTTGAAATAACTCAAGTAAGTGATGCCTGCATGAGATAGTCATGGTCGAAGTGGGATGTGCATTTGGTGTGCACAGCATTCGGAGGAATGGATGAAGTCCATAACAAAAATCCGTTGAATCTATCAGAAAACGGAAGGTTGCACGAGAGTAGGCTCGTACTTTTACATGCTAACGGCATAAAATTGCTTAGCTTTAGATCGTGCGACCTCCAGTTTCGGGACTTTTGCCTGTGCGATTTTACATGGCCTTTTCGAATGTTCACTTTAAGGTAATGCAGCTTTCTTCTAAGCGGTAGTTGCTGGTTTGGGCACTATTCCACTTTCATGGATCCGGGAACTTCGAGAGAATCTTCCTGCTAAAATTTTGCCTTACGAAGTTTACTTGAAATGCTGGACACGAATATGGTATACGTTCTCTGCCAAACCTCATTTGTGGGGTTACTGTAGGTATATTGTAGATACGGTACCTCGCACAATTCCCGTATTGCGCGGAGAAGTTGTTTTCGAAGCTGATCAAGACTGTCAATATTATTTTGCATGCCACTTCTGTTTTCTTCCCGAAATCAGCAACTTCTCTCAATTTTCTACTGTATTCTCGTTTCCTTACGAAAATAAGGTTGTGGTATAAAAATGTTCCTGATTAGCACCTGAAATAGTAGTTCATCTATGCAAAGTTTCTAAAAAAGCTTTAATTTCTGTAATTAGTGAAATTGGAGCAGTAGTTCATTTTTTCGCAAAGCGACAGTGCTTCTGCGTTCAGCCAACTTCATTGTTTCAGCTATTGCTTCCCCTCCTGGCGTTTGCAATTTGCTTTGCATCATAGGCCGCAAGTGTGTTTCGGTGGAGCCAGCCAATTGTGTTGGCTGCAAAATGGTTCCTCGTTGTGTTCAGCAAGGTACAACAGGAACACAAATTCTTCAATATCCGCAGGGTGTGAACGAACAGTTTTTAGAATGCGATACATCATGCATCCTGCCATGTCCCTGTCTCTCCAGATGTGTGCTTGTAGAAAGTGACTGGTGAGTAAAGCAAACGCTTCTATTCAAATCTGCGTCCGTGCTTTGAGTTTATAAAAGTCGGCCTAAATTTGGGATCAGTTTCGAAAAATAAGAGACATTTTTCGTTTTTTTTCAGCTGCCCGAAAGCCACCTGCCGAGGAGTCATCACACCATTGCCACTAGGTTAATGGACGATCGGCTTCACTATCGAGCCTGGAAATGTGACCGCTTTCGTAGAAAATCCCGAATAAATTTCATGAGATGATACAGTTTCGTGATTTTTTTGTAGTCATTTTTCTCGATGTGCTACTGCAGACAAATCCCCGGCGGATGATAATCGAGAAGCACAGAAGAGGGAAAAAAATTTGACTAACTTGGACTGCCTCCAATGCTCATTGGTTCATATTCCTATGGTTCTTGTCAAGCAAAAACCCACATGTGAATCCTCGCCTTCATGTGCTTCCACTGATCATCATACATCGTAAGCAGTCCCCCCCCCCCACCTAACCTTATAATTATTTCCAAAACACCATCGAACAAAACAATTCCTGAGATATAGGGGGCGGCCTATGACGTATACAAATGCCAGAAGATAGAAGTGGAGAAGAACCATTGAGGCATGCGTATGCACTGAGGAGAACCCTACTATGAATCCCAGTTTGCACAAGATATTCTGTTCTGGCTTCTACGTACTGGGTTCCATGAGGTTGAAAGGCCCTGAAATCAATTTAAAAAGGAGTGTGACGTACGTGTCAAAGTATATTTATAAGCTGTTCACCAGGCGGTATACAAGAGCACCTAGTGCTGTTCCAGCAATGCCTCAAAGTGTTAAAGATGCTTTTATCAGGTCTCCTATAATATTTCGAGCTGTTGTAGGGTACTTTGGCGAGCAGTGGGGCTAGCAACATTACTATCCCAGCCCGAGAGATCACCTCCATATTGTACATAAAGACGATTCTTTAATTAGTGATGAACTTTTGCATAAAATTTCTTTCTAGACAAAGCTTATTTTTGGCAGACGGTGCAATTGCTCTCTAGAGATGGATAGAGCTACTTTTTTCCTCATTGCAATAATCCTAATGTTCATAAGAAGCTTTTCATTGCTCAGAAAAGTCGAAACACCCTCTTCTTGACACTCACATTCAGCAGCAAAGTGACTTCAAGTGGTAGAACCTTAGACAAAATTGAGTTTTTCTCCAACTGGGTTCACACCAAGCAAGTTGTTACTGCATAGAGGCGATACGCATCACCAGGGCCCTAAGTAAGAAGAGTAAGGAATCAAGCTGCTTTGTCACTTCCAGATATTCTAGATCACTGCTGGGGCCCTATTTCGAGGTCGATCTTGTTCCGCATGATACTTTGCTCAAGTAAAGGGTGCTCAACTGTACAGAGACATGAGACATGGAGGAATCCCTATCGTTCCCAATATCGTGGCCAGATATATAGTCACCAGTGATGTGATACAACACATGCTTCAATCTATGCATTTTTCTAATCTCAGTAAAAGGAGAAATGTCATCGTCTCTCTGCGCTGATATTTTATCAGAAACGAACTCAGTTGTTTGGAAAAGTTCGATTTTGTTGAAACTCTCGTAAATAGAAACCACATCGTAGCTGAATGCAAATACCACAGGAACGGTAATTTCAATCTTGTTGAGTAATTTAATGTTTCTTATAAAATTTAGCAAACGCAATGAAGATATGTGGCCTTTGGATTTTCCTCCATAACGTCTGGTGGGGTTAAGCCATACATACATAGTAGTAGGTGACTTCTAAGTTCGAAAATTTCTAGTGGTGTTCTGGAAATAGTCATTTCCTTCCACGTCCGGAATATACATACCTTCACACTAGTAAGAACCAAAAGCTCTAGATTGCTGTGTGCTCCATGCGGAACCTAACGTATAAACGACAACATCATTCCCAAAACAGAGTATTTTCAGCTCAAAAATTGTAATCACAGTGTTTACGACCACGGACCAACGGTGGCTTGCGTAACCTCGTGACCAAAAATTATTCTAGAGGATTGCTCAAAAATCATATTCTAACTACTCTTGCAGAAGTTTCCTTGCCGACAACTTTTATCTTCTACGTTTTCCTTAACTTTTCATCTTAGTTTGCGATATGACCTGACTACGGAGATAACAGAAGTTTCTCGTCACTGGCATCAATTTCGAAATAAGAAAATAACGGAGATGTTGGAATTCCATAGCAGCAAATAAAGCAACCGGCTCAAAAATTTATAGGAAAACTTAACACCCCGTAGTCGCACACAAACGTTCCCACCTTGTGGATCGCCGATAAGGTACGGTTTTTTCGTTAGCTCGTGGTTCTGTGACCAAAAATTAGGCTTAGAATGTTTTTTCCTAAGTTTGCGGAGGGGTTTGGCCGAATATATTGCAATCGAATTCACCCTTTCAGGCTCTGAAGTAGACGACTCGTCAGTCCAATAAAGTTACTAACAATCTCGTGTTCGGCTGCAACAGAACGATCCACAACTTCCAAAGGAAATAAAGCAAACTGCTGCAGGATTGGTGATGTTTACTGCTCTGCAGCTGTTCGGCTCTTTTGAAATTCTGCCGTAGCACTTCTGTGCAGCAGATGCGATCATGCGCATCATTTCTAGGATGATTGAAGCCTGAGAAGTTCGGGGATCAGTACATCAGTAGCGTTTGAAACGTTTTCAGGTCTCTATGAATACATACTCGTCAAAACAACATGCTTCCTTCAGTGTCCTGCTAACAAGGGATGAGCCGAAGTCGGACTTCCGACGTTCAATTGATTCTTGGACTTACGACTTTCAAGTTCCGACCTCCGGAAAGACGCGATGAATTTGCTCAAAAGCCTTGGAAGCTGAACAAAGTGGATTTTATCACATGGATTGCCGCCGATTATTGTGCTTCTTCTCAAGAGGTAATTGAAGGTTGTTGTTCTGTTTATAGCATCAGCAACGTCAAGGATTTTCTATGATGTGTGGGATTCTATGCCTATAAATATTCTGAAACTAAATTCGTGAACCAAGTGTTTCAAATATGGACCGAATTTCTCGCAAAGATTGAAATGAAACATAGTCTTTCAAAACTCACTTGGGTTGAACAAAACTATACCTTTCTGTTCTAACACTTGTTCTAACACGGTGTTCTAACACTCCTCCTCTAAGTGGCCTAGGGCGCCAGAGGTCTCACGAAAGCTTTCTTTACGAAGACCGGTGAATGTGGCATGAATAGCAAGGATGGGAATAGCACACTACCACCATAAATAGCCCGGAATGCTAAAAAGGCGAGCATCTCACCTGCTTCCAGGCTGCGTCAGCGTCTTGCTAGCACATTGTATAGGCGAGCATAGGAGGCATACATTTAGTATGAGTTCTTGATCCAGCTTACTCATATGGCTTCGTTGCACTTTACAATGTTAATCCTTGCGACTGTTGCTCCAGATATTACTGTGGAGTTACAGTATCATTGGTGCCTCACCCCCAATTTTTAAGGGGAATGGAGATTCAACTTGATCAATTCACTTGTACACCTTGTGGAACGATCTTAATGGCAATGACAGCTCGCAGGTTTTCTAAAGGGACTCTAAAGAGACGAAAGTACTCCTGAGTTTTCTTCTAATAGATAAATGAAATGTTGCACAAAGCTCTGCGAAAAATTTACCACCTGAAAGATGGAATAGTTGCGAATTACCAAAACTG
Organism: Ancylostoma caninum; assembly: GCA_037903475.1. Lineage (NCBI taxonomy): Eukaryota > Metazoa > Nematoda > Chromadorea > Rhabditida > Ancylostomatidae > Ancylostoma > Ancylostoma caninum. Next base: position 114,484 of record JBAJFG010000490.1, read on the forward strand.
TACCAACTATGTTGACATGGATTTCACTGAATACGGGCTGCAGCTTGAAACCTTCAGTGGTCTTTATTTGAGAGAGATCGTAGCGGAAACACGAAAGGATATCGAGCTGGATCGACCTATCTATTGTAAATTTTTTTCCAAATTTTCACAGGCTCAAGTAAGCGTTTCTCAATCCTTGAGGTTGCCCGTGCAGCTGGCTATGTGGAAAGTTCTAAATCGACCAAATTTTTGGTATTTTTGGTACAATTCTGCCACCGTTCAGAATGCGTGATCAAGAATTGGTAAGAAGAATTCGTGAAAATCTCCACTAGATTGGACAAATAGCTCTGTTCACCACTGATTTTTGGCTCTGTTGTGCTCAAATCCTCAACACCTTGCAAGATTCTTCAACAAAAAAAATCGAACGAGATCATTCAATGTTTACCTCTACACGTAAAAAAAAATTAACCTATCCTACTGAACAATACCTTAAATAAATATCTACAACTGAAAAACTCGAGAAGAGAGAGGATCTGATGAGGAAAGTGAACAGAAACCGTTATTATGGCGATGAACCCGTGATACAGACAATCGCTGCCGATCAAGTACATTAGAATTGCTTCCATCTTCGACGACTTGAGGGAGTCTTCAGATGAAGCTTGATCCAGAACAATCAGCAATTAGTATCCTCGTCCGCTTTTATAGTAGACGAACAGCACAATTGCAACGAATGGTATGCTCACTCTAAAAGTACAGGAAATTAGGAAACTATTTGAATGATGGAAATCCAGGAAAACAAATTCCCAGAAGACTTGAAAAAATACATGTTACGAAGAAAAAAGAAATTGGGTAATGCTACTGATCTTCCTATAAAAATATAAACAGAAAATGATTAAGAAATTGTGTACATGTATAGTAATAAATGAGCTGAATAAGAAGGCGCAATCAGCGATAATATAAAGAAATTCAATGGCAGAAAAAGAAACAAAAGTAAAAAAAAATTGTTGCTCAAAAATTTATTGCTGTTACATGTGGGAGGAACAAGGTAATGTCCAAAATCAATGAAATCCAGATATACTTTGGAAAGAATAAAGTAACCAGTGCAGAGAAAAAATCCTAAGAATCTTGAAGTCAGCAGTTCTACAGAATGTATTGATTTTTTTCGAAAGTAGTGAGTAAATTATTTTCGAAAAATTTCTCACCCCCATAAGAATTCTTGTTTCGGTTCCTGGCTACTGAAAAATGAGCTGTAGATAGGAATAAGTGGATTAATCCAGAAGGATACTTCTCTGTGCTCTAAGCCAGCCACATGAAGGACTCGTGAAGAGGTATCAGAAAGGTAAACAACTGATGAAGGGCATGCCTAGAACATGAAACCTTTAGATAAATAAGGAAATGAACCACGAAGCATCCAGAAATATCAACTATTACCTTGAAGCTCGGCAATGGCGGCGGATGGCCAAGGATATATGTGAGAGGCTGGGTACTTTTCGCGTGAGGGCAGTCAATCGGTTGGAATTTTCTATCAAAGCACATTCGCACATCGCCAAGGAGCGTCTGTTTAGTCTGGATTTCCGAATTCTAGGAAAAACTCGTTGGATGCAACCGAAATCTCACTTTTTTATCCGTCAGACAGTTTATCTGGACATTTTTCCCCGAGGAGAGCTCGGTTCTTAGTGCTTCTTGGATCTCTTCCAGTAGGTACGGCTCAGATCTCGGCACTATTTGTGCCCTTCTCAGTGCTGCTCCGACGGAGAATTGCAAATCTACTTCCATGGTTCTGGAAGGACGAAGTACGTGGTCGATAAAATCAATGAATCGATTAGTTTTCGGACATATTGGACGAAATAACTTGCAGCTAATGAACTCTTTTAAATCACGTTTCTAGAAAGAAAAACCTTGGAAATCAGGAGAACTATAGCAATCTTTGCTATTAATCCATTTAAAAAATCAGGGCGTTATTTGCTTTTCGTGAAATAGTAGCATGTGTAAAGCCTACTGCCTAAATCCAGGCACTTAGGTAAAAGTTTTCAAAACATTCTTTATAAACCTCAATTTCTTTCCTAAATTTTAGTGGGAATATCTTAAGTTTTCAATCAAAACCTTCACTTTAACTATGCTTTTAAGAGCACATTTAAGCAAATAAACAAGTTAATCTAATAAACAAAGCGCCGTAAGGGGGCTAGAGCGCCAGGCTTATTGTTCCATAATAGGGCGGCACTCATAGACACCGGTAATCTTGTATTAAATAAGTAAACAAAACAATCGAAGGATTTTCCGACGTATCGGGCGTTCTTTGCAGAGAACTCACTTAAAGAAGTACAAATACTCTGAAGAGAGATTCTTCAAGCTTTGAGCGCACGTCCCATGCTTCTCCCACTCGTGCTTCCAGAAAGAGTGCGCCGTCTTAGCCGGATATAAATTTGGCCACATTTTCCTGCAAATGTGCAGATTGCTGAATAATTCTGTGATTTTCTGGAAACCGCAGAGTGCTTACGTCAAACGGTCCTCAATTGACTCTATCAGTTTACCGTCGAATTTTCTTGGAATACCATCGCAGAACTGTGGATAACTGCCATTTTTATAGTTCGGCCACAGGCCATGGATTGACCAGTCTGGTGTTTCGGCGGGAATTTCGCAGGAGTCGGGTACTAAAGTTGAGTTAATTTACTATGGAGAAACACCTTGATGTGGCAGAATCAAAATTCACTGAGTATTTGTAAACGATGATATGCAACAAAAATAAATAATTGAACCCTAAATATCTGAACGTGTGAATAAAAAAATAAATTAATTCCACCGCTACATACTGTTTTCAATATAAACTTTCCTGCGAAACAGAGCACATCTCCTGCTACCCGTTTGCATCTTACTACATTCTCAATCTACACTGTGGTTCTCCTTTTTAGGCACTTTAGGGCTAGAGGTGGAGTTACTTAATAATAAAATCAGTTGCGATCCCACTGTGTGATCCTGCAAAAATTTCAAATCCTGCAAAATGCACTCTCTAGCAAGGAGTGCGCCATCTAATAGGTTAGAAGCTCTGAAATGCTAGCAGCACCGTAGCGCGGTAAGGAAAATTCGCACTCTCGAAATGGCCCTGTCGAATTTCTCCAAGTGAAGGGGCCAAAGACCCTTTTTGGCGCTTTTCCGCTTGATCGTTTATTTATTTATCTAATTTATTTATTATACCCTCACGGGTGTGCCATTTAATATCGTATAAGTATGCAGACAATAAAAACTAACGAAAGACAGTAATTTCAAGTCAGAACTTCAAAACTCAAACTATTTAACTAGCATCATGTTACTTGGCCCAAGTGGACTGTACCCTTAGTTTCAAACTCAATTCCAAGGTGGTAATGAGGACTACTCAGTGAAGAGTCTGTCTAGGAAACAGACTGATACTAGGCCGAAATTTACTAAACTCTTGCTGCTCCACATGCATAGGACATGGTGGCTGGATGAAGGTATCAGACCTTTGAGATAATCACGCCCTAAGAACGCAACTGTAAGATCCATTCTGGGGTGGGCGCCGATCTGGTACAAACCTCAGGAGTAACTTTAGGTGGATGCTCTCCGGCTCCTTGCCTTATCTACGCCTCATGACCCGCCGTATTGTAGCTTCATGCATGTATATCTTTGCAATCAGAAGCTTGTGAAGATTATTTTGTGTGAAAACCCTAGAAGCGACATCAGGAGAGTGCCTTCGAAGTCGATTTTGCTTCGACTTCAGCATACCGTTGATAAGGTGCTCCAAAGCTACTAAACAGCAGCCACTTCACTGCCGAGCCTTAGCGCAATCTACCACTTTATTTTCTACAAAAATGCTCAAGTGTAGGGACAGGAGGGACAGAATTTGCAGGAAGCTTGCAGTACACGTTCTCTCGAAAAGTGCTTTCAAAGGATAAAGGAAGGATGGTGTAAAAATTGTACGAACAGCTATGGACACAAGGGAAGTAAGCATTCGATATATCGTTGTTTCCTACAGTATTCACCTTTAAAGGAGAACAAGTAACATCAGCAATCTGGTTAAGGAAGGACTACGTTAATTGTGATAAGAATAATTTTTTATAAATATTACTTTAATGAAGAGAGACTCAGAAACTACAGAAGCATTAGATTCACTGGACGAATGACAGTGTGTAAAAAAATGGTGCTGGAGAATACTGATAAGCTAGAAAAATGACTTTTCCATTCCCCATCATAATTTTTTTCTTCTTGCCTTCGGTTTAATTTGATAATTATTCAAGTGTCCTTTGTTTTGCTTTCTGATATGTCATGAAAAAAATGTTCATCTGGATCAAGTGGGATGTTACCTGTTCTGCATATTTTTTATGTTTTCCCATTTTTTTTGTTCTAGTTCTACAAACGGTAGGAGATCTGGATCTACCGTAATGTCCGCACTTTTTTTCATATCAGAAAATTCCCCGCCGAGAATTTGCACTTGAAACGCTTATGATTCGAAATCATATGATCCAAAAAGGTCACTGGCTGGGAACAATTTGCGGCACTGTAATCTAGCGCAGATAAATAGTGCACTTATCCTCCTATCACCCAGAATATTTCTCGAAAAGGGCGAATAGCGGCAGCTTACGGTAGGCATGGGCTCTACAAAGTGGGCAAGAATCATAGGAGGAAACAGAGAGCTTATCTATACAGAAACTGTGCTTATTGATCGTTCGCTATCTCTTGTTATTGTTTAGTCACAATCAAAACAAGTGATAGTGAGCATTTTAGAGCGATGGCAAATAAAACCGTCTTCTTCAGAATATGTTTGTAGTTGTTGCCTGAAGCGGCGTAGTTTTTAAGGACAGTGATTCTCAGTGAGAATCGACGGGGTTCCGCGGTTCAATTACAACGTGTAGTTTCAAACAGAATACTGGGTTTAAGAACATTTTTAGTGGTTATACTATATTCAGGACCAGATGAAAATCATATGATTTTATCAATACTATTAGGTTGGTGCATACGTAATCAAAGCGGTTTTTTTTGTGTCGCCTTTTCTCGTTAAAAATCAACGCTTTTCTTGTACAGTTTTTCCATGTTAATAATCCATATCAGCAATAATTGCTTCACTTGGTAACGGTGCTATCGAAAATCGCAGCCACATTTACCAACTGCTCTACCATTTCGGGAAAGTTCGGAATGCAGCACATTCATGCCGGGATTTTAACGAAATTGCTGGAGAAAAATCAGCGAAGCCAAGTCGAAAGATATTTGAGTACTTTGAGTAGGAAGGTGCAATCCTACAGATGAAGAAAGAGCTATACGACCAAATTTCAACGACCAGGATTTCTTGGCAGCAGTGGAGGTGAAGAAGGTTTGATTGACGAGATGTCTAACAAGTGGAGCCTACTCGTTTTGCCACAGAATATCAATGGAATTTGAACACCGTTCCTGTCTGAGAGCTCGTCCGGACCCATTTGGATAATCTCCATGCTCTTCTGAGCCTTTTGAGAGGAAATACCATGGTCGAATGGTTCATATTGAAGAGCGAACAACATCTGCGTTGTCAAGCATTTGACCTCTTCCAGGCTGTCCAAAATTACTGGTGCTGAGAATTTTATGGCCAATCTCTTTTTTTTAATCGGTGAAGTTCGTACCTTATGAATATGAACAATCGTTCAACATAGCCCTGCTGATTGGTCCATCTTTGAAAGGCTCGCTGAGATCGCGAAATGACTGTGCTACATTCCAACTTTTCCCGAAGTGATAGAGCACATTATGGCGGATATGGATGAGGTTTTCGATAGCACACTGAATAGGTAGAAAGAGTGTATTTCTCTCATGAAAATCCATTTGAAAAGCTCTAATTTTTTTGCCAAGAAAAGACGTCGCGAAAAAGCCGCATTTTATGCACCAACCTAATATAATCCAGAAAATTCGAGTATTCCAGAAATGTACTGTTTTCATCTTTCCAAACACCTAATTCTGGGCTTATTCGGAGCCGAATTTTCGAATCCGAATATATTTACCTAACGCATTATTTTATACCAAGGGAAAACGTTACGTTAAAAGCCTTCCCACCGCCAGTTCTTTTAGGACAACTATCAAGCTTTCCTCCATGCCACGAGGTCAAAAATCCTGGATCGGTAGGTCACCTTCTTTGCTATCTACAACGATTCCTACGCGATTGGACCTGGACCTAAGATACCCTCACTTTAACCCAAACTAGATATTTAGTAGGTCTTTGTGAGCAGAGTTTTCGTTGTTAAAATGTTTCCGACGTTTTCTATACCTTTTTATGATGTACTTTTATTGAACATATATTTTGATTTCCTTCAGTGTTTCTGAATTCTGAGGAAATTTTACCAATGAATTCAATTGAAGTGGGGCTAAGTTTTCTTGAGCAGTGTTTTCGATGGATAATTTTCAAGGATAAAAACATTAAGAAGTATCCACAGTCGTCCCCAAAGCCTCAAAAAAAAAAACACAAAGATGAGCAGCGAGAAAAGAATGACTCATTGGGACCACACAGAATCATCGTCAAGGGCAATCACCTGAGTCATCGTCCGCACGACAAACAGCAGTCGGATAAATCCTCGTCAACATCAAATAGTCAAAATCAGAACCGATTCGTAGTGGAACTAAAATCACACGTAATCCGGGAATTATTACCAGGAAATGTAGGAAGAATTCCAGGATCAGAGCACAACACCTTCTTGCATCGTTGGCAATGACCCCCTGGGGCCGGCCGCATCTGGACTCCATGCCAAAAAAGCGTGTGCAGCAGCAAAAACTAGCGAAAACACCGTGATTTTTATGATCATTCTCTGGAAAAAGGATGATTGAAACGGGAGAAAAAAAACGCGGAGGAAAGAACGACGGCAGACAGTCATGTGAAATGTTGATATACAGCTATACGTCCCGCGAACAACCACATGCACGATAGTAGAAGGACGCGCCCAGCTATTGATCGCGGCATTTAGTCGTCAACCGGGACAGAAGGGAGGCCCAGTTCTCCAGTTCCATATGATTTTTGCCAGGAAAGTATCCAGATGTGGTTGCTGATCTAGTTGTAAACGAGGACACATATGAGCTGGGAACAAAGCAGAGTTGGGATGGAGTGAGCCTCCCGAATTCCCGCCCACTGCCGGAACAGCTAGTTCATCACAGCTGCGACTCCGTGGCTTATTTGAGGGTCTCAGGTGGTGGCGCCAGTCATTAGGGGCTGACCTGCGACCGGGGTCACACTATGAGATACACACAATGTGGTTGTTTGTTGGTTTACAGCAAAACTACCAGCGAACCGAAAGTAGAATCTCGCAAAAATTTTATCTTTCCACGAAGTAATGAGAAAATTTGTGCAGGGGTGACATGATAAAAGGAAAGGAACGGAGAACAACATGTAATTCGCCCGGTTGATGTTTTTCTAACTCTATTTCTGCAAATGAAACGAAGAAAAACGAACAAGTTAGTGGGAAATCTGTGAAAAAAAGTAGAAAATAAAGGAGGGATGCTAGAGATACTTCCTATCAACAAACTTAAAGGCAGGTATAGTATACAAGAACACGAGATTAAAAGGGAAAGTATTGGGTTGGTGAAAAAGTTCTGCAACACTTTTTACTTCCATTTCTATGTAAAACGCAAAAGTAGCTTGACAGGTGGGATCTTATGCCGGTACAAGATAGTACATATATTCTTGAGGCTTTCACATGAAGGGCATACGACTGAAGCTCTATTATTACCTAAGTAATAATGCCTCCGGCCAGTCAAGTCTAACTTCGTTCCTTTGTCTATTAAGCTTTCCTGCAAGGCCATTCTGTAAGAAGCGCCGAGGCCAATGTAGTATATGCTGCGTTTGAAGGGACCGTTATTCACCGCTGGACGGCCCCTCGTTGGTATCAGAGCTTCGAGTCTGACGAAATGATGCTTGAAAGTCTCTCACGGTCTTGACGTGCGTTGACCGTTAATAACGATGATTTGCGGGATACCCTGAAGTTGAGGTCAGATGCCGATAACTGCAAGTTGGCGAAGACACCCTAGTGCGACCACGCGACCGTCACCAAGCATCTTTCTCGGTTTCGCAAAATTGTACGGACATGAATTCCCCGTGTGTTGTGCGGATCTGATAAGTCATGCCGGGTGAGCATTGAGGAGCCGATGTTTCTTCGGCCACATGAGAAGGACTTTCTGAACAATACTGCAACTGGGTGCGGAAGCTTGGTCCTGTACGCGAACAACGCACAGCATCACCAGTGAGTTCCGTGTCAGCAATCCCTTCCAAAACTGTCAAAAGCAGACTCGCTTTAAAAAAGGGTTTTTTCACGTTGTCGGTGGAGCCACAAAGAATGCTCCACTAAGAGTTCCCAAATAATGGGATCACAATGACGAGAGATCTCTGCGCCACCCAAATCCAGAAGTTAGAAGGTGCCACCCGTTAAAAACGCTCAAAAAGAGCAAATGTTTATCTTCTGCAAGATAATGAGCACTTTGCAAGCGCAAGTCGTGAGAAGACTCAGAATCTGAGTTGGGAATTTCTGTCACACCTATCGTATTCGCCAGATCTGGCGCTGTCGGACTATCACCTTTTCCTGGCCATGAGCAACCATCTGTGGGAAATGAGGCTTGTCAATTAACAGAAACTCAAAAATGAAGTGTAAAAGTTTTTCGATCCACAGCTTCCTGCGTTCTGGTAGGAAGAAACAGAGAAGCTGCCCAAAAGATGGAAAAAGGTAGCACACAGTAATGGTAATTATAGCATTATGTAATTGAGATTTCGTTTTAGTAAAGAAATCCATTTCCAAAGGATTCGTTGTGAGTGTTGCAGAACTTTTTCACCAACCCAATAGCTTATTGTTACAACAGGAAGTTCTTTTGATAATAGCTCTCTGAGAAATTCCAACATAATAATTTTTGGGATTCCTATTAGATTATGTGAGAATTATTCTGCGTTTCCATACATCTTTTCCTAAACGTTTACTAAAGAAAATGCTTATTTGTTCTACGAATCAGGGACTGTTTTCATCTCTTCGAATGCATTGAAGTTGACATTTTTCTACTTGTAATAAAGTATATATCAAAAACGAGTGAAATACAGAATAAACGCATGCTCAGCCAGCCGCCATATTTACTATGTTTAGCTTACATGATTAATTTGAAAAAGTTACAAGACATCTGCAAATCTCTCATGCTGATATCTCAGCCAAAAAGATCCTGATGGAGACATAGATTCATGGGTAGATGTTGAAGATCCTCATATAATGTATGTGCTTTTGTCCATGATCTAGTTCCAGCATCTCTGTGACAGTACCTCGGGTAGAAGGGGATTCATTTCTGTCGCACGTCGATTGCTTGATGTTTTTCCCAGCTATTTATGTGTGTGAGTGCATATTGAGAGTAACTTCTGACCAAATGCGACTTCAGGAAAAACACTTTCAGTAGAAGTGCATGTGAAATTGCATTCTGTGAGCATATGACTACAAGACGTGTAATGTCGTGCTTTCAATTTCATAGGGATTTGGATGAGATGGAAAGTAGATGCCCAGGTAATTTTATCATAGCTTAACGAACACAAGATGAAAATTGCAGAGAGTTCAGTAGTTTGACCAATACGAGAGAGCACACACGTTCTCCTATGCTGGTCCACCCTGATTCTCGAGTCCTGCTGGTCTCGTTCATTCTCCAAGCATACACCTCGTAAACCAAACTTGACATTAATGATATTATATTATCAAGTAAAACTAGGTAGAAGAGAACAGAAGCAATATTCAAAATGATGTACAAACATACATAGAAGGTTGTGACCGCCGAAGGCCCTGGAAAACTTCCTGTCCCACCATCTGGCAAAGCTTTTTCTCGGAGCTTACTAAGTGGTTGTGAACAAATTCTAGCTTTCCAGACACCACATCCAACAGAATCCAGAGAATCGAACCTCATCCAATTTTGCCTAGGCGCTTCTGTTTTGGACGGGCACAACGGCTGTTTACAGTGGCTGCAATTTCTATGTGAGCTGTTCCTTTATGGCGTCTTTTGCTGATGCGTAAATTCGCGTACGAAGTCAAAGATGGAAAGTCCTCTCATACACAGTTAACCGTATGTTTCCTGGTCTAACAGTGATGTTAAGGTTGACGCCCCAGCGTGTGTCTACAGTACTACAATGAGATGCAGAGCAATTCTGCGTAGTTTTGAGTGACTTCCCGTTAAAGCATTTAGCTTCTAGTAATTCTACTGCTCTAGTACGTGAGAAATATCGACTGTTAATTGGGAAGAGAATCAAGTGTTTGGTTGTCTCACTGGAAGGATACAACGACGAATATACATAAGTATATAGTTTCTTTCTGTTTAGCATGTAGCCGTCATTGATTCTGCTTCATGCTTTCACTGAACAATTTTGCTGGTGTGGAATTCCAAAGGTCTAGCGAAAAGTTCTGCTTCATGGAGCTCACATGGTCAGATGGACAAGGTTTCGGGCCGTAAGGTTATCCTCTCACCTAGAAAAAGTCGCTACACAAAATAATGCATTGGATACCTATCGATTTATTCGAAATCCGAAAATTCAGATTCGAGTAAGTCTATAATTGGAATTTTTCAAGAAGAGGAAGCGATATAATCCTTTAAGAGTGAAAAAGGAACATTTCGGTCCACCTCTTTTTTGAACATTCGATCTCTTCGGGGCTAATCCTGAATGAGTAATTAAATAAATTAATCCACTCGATTTTTTTTTCGGTTTCAAGTGCAAAAGTCACTGTGAAGATCCCCGCGCTAATGCAGCAAGGAATTATCACTTTGAAACGAGAACAGGTTCTTCTTAGTAGCCACATTTTGTGATTTCAAAGTGAAGATAGATAAAATTCATGGTAAATAAATCCATGGATGAGAAGTGCTTCTCGAATTTGTTAGTTTTCAACATCTATAAAAAACCCGTAAACTTTCAAGACATGTTTCTCGTCTCTAGAAGACGTACATATACTCTAGTCGGACACCATTGGCGCATCATTGCTGCAAAAATCTCAGATATGAGCTTCCGATGGCATAATTCACAGCGACACCGTAGGTAATGGAAACAAGATGTAACAAGTCCAGCTTATTACTAATATTTTCACTTATTCCGTACTGCAAATTCATTCCTCAAGGACAAGGATATGTACACTGGACGTCAAAGACGGTGGCCCATCGACGGCGTCGAGTGCACTCGGATCGGTCTCATCTGCCACCGGAATGCCATTCCTAGACGCTTTTTCCCCGATTCGGTCAAAAATCCCCAAAACGGGTAGAAAAGCTGCTGGAAATACCACAGGAGCAGCAGAAGGCATCGGCTATGGCTCCCGCGGCGCGGTTGCGCGGCGTCTTTCTCGAGGCTGCGAATGGGCCACCGCCGTTGACGTCCACTGTACAATCGTGGTCAAGCTGGTTTATTTTTGGTTTCTTCGTTGCCACCATCATGCAAACACAAAGCAAAATCGCTGCAACCCTTATTTAATGAGCTGATCTAGTGGTTCTGTGATGTCGTGACATGTACCATCTATGTTAGGACTGCTTAGAATGGAGAAGACCATTGAGACTCGTTAGAGTACTAGTGCGTGTCAGGATGTGTAAGTACTAGAAGGTCACCGCAGCAAAACCGTTTCACGTCCATGTTGCCGAGCGCCTGCACGATCTTGCTGTAACCGAGAAAAAGGAAAAAAATATGGACCCGTACTTTTGTTAATTCTGGAAACTTCACTGAAGGAAGTTGTTCACTGTTACTTTCGTATGAATTTTGGGTGCCCTTTTCACAAGCCCACTTATGCCACCTGTGTTCTTAAAGATGATCCTTTTATTCACATAGTCCACGCCACGAAATTTACGAGAGCAAAGCTGCACATGTCCAAGGAAATGTTGAAAAAAAAAACACAATCAGTGTAAATGAACAGAAAAATAGCTAATCTATGCACTCAGAGATTTAATAAATTCTTTTCTAAAAGCCGCAAAGTCCAAAAAATCCAGGACTACCCTTCGTTGCTGTCCTTACAGACTACATAGCTATATACTGCATCTTTATCGCCCAAACTAGAATACCATAAACAAGTGTACTAACGAAAATGGCCCCATCAGCTTCACCTGATATGCTTTCGGACATCAGGGAGCCACCTTATCTCCCACAGAATCGGAAGTGACAAACACCGTAAGCCGACGCGGGAAGATAGCATCGTAGTGCGTCAGCACTTCAAATATTTTCACCCTGCAGTACGCTATATAGCAGAGTGGGGCAAGATACGGAGAATAGCGTTAGAAAGGTGGTCGGAAGGACGCTGAAATGAGAAAAACCTACCTGTGACAACGGTTCAAGATGAAGACTCAGGGGGGTGAGAGAAAAGGGTAGAAAACTAGAAGTTCAGTATTTTGAGGGCATGTACTCCCAATATTCCAGAGATGAAGTGATCAGAAGAATCAAAAAAAAACTTGAAAACCCATCCTTGGGAGGAAGGAGACCCGCTTTTACTCTCTTGCCCGTGTCTATTACTGGTAACTAGTATATGGACGTCCACTGCTGACAACTTGTAAATGGAAGAACCTCGAAGGCACAGGAATCAAACACAAGTACTGCTTATGGAAATATTAGCACTTCTCTTCTTCTTACTTAATTTGAAGAGGTCGCAATCGTGGTTTGGCTTCACCTAACGGATTTCAACCCACTCCGAGCACAAGCGGACAATAAGACAGGAACTGACCGAACATCTCTCTCAGTTATTCCATCAGATTCACATAATTTGTGCTGGATTTGACAGAGAGCATTTGTATTTTCTGAGATAACAATAAACAAGCAGCGATGCCGCAAACGAGAACATCTCACCTGCCACAAAATTATGTCACACTGCGTACATGGCTCACCACAGGTACGCATTTCGGATCCTGCAAAGTGCTTACCTCTGGAGATGTTTGTTCTAGTCCTGAGATACTTTTGTAGGATGATGCTGGACTCTACTTAGGTTTCGGGCTCGACGGCACACAATAATTCCGATGGGATCAAAGGAGAACCTCCTTGAAGATGGTTATATCCTAATCTGCACCACCACGTACTCATTTTTGTCCATAATGTTAATAGATAGCTTAGTTGTTTTTGCTCATTCCCTTTCTTCCATTTTGTTGTTTGCTTCTTTTGCTATGAAGCACCTAAGGTGCACTAAATAGATAAATAGGTAAAAACTATAAGAGCCTTTCGACACTATGCATACCGCATATACTGCTCTGAATCCGATCTCAATCATCGAACGAGGATGTCTTTATGAAGTGTGTGTGTGCATTCTCTGAAGTCGAACAAATTTGAGCGAATGAGAAGCGACCCTTGTTAGCTAAATGATAATTACCCATGTCTCTGCTGTGTAATAGCACTGCAACATTGGGTAGGAAGCCCAAAGAAAGTCGACCAAAAATAAGCAGAAGAAATGAGGTGTTGGAAGGTCGGAGTCCTATTTTCCCCAGAGATGCACGAGCTACAAGGCCTATGTACAGTGAAGTGTGGCTTGATTGTTGGACATCTAGTTCCCATTAGGCGGCGCAGCATAGCCGGGTAAATGCAAGCAGCAGGCAGTATGACTTAGAGGCGATTACAAAGCATTTGGTTGCAGAACTATATGAAAACAGCCTTCTAGAAGGACCGCCGGCGCGATCGGATCAGGCATGCAGCAGAAGGAGCTCTGTCATCTGACAGCTCTGCTGCTGCCCTTCTGGCAAGGCAGCTCTTCAGCAAAGCTGGTTCCAAATTTGCCTTTCACCTGGCACAATCAACACGTATGCCATATGCAACATTACCGGTAACGCTATGGACTAATACTGTGTCAGTGGTCGTGAGATTACCCACGATTTCAAAAATGCATTCAGGTCCAGTGGTCATAAACTATTAGGCTATAACATAAGTTTCCGCTGTTTTGAAATTTTCGAAGAAAAAGTTTTACAAAAAATCAAATAAGAATACATAGGTATCAATCGAAGTATGTACCATAACAGTCGCTGGCCTTTTGCCGTTTTTACAGCACGAGCTCGGTTAGACTGCTCCAGAAATCCGTGGACTGCGAGGCAAAGAACTGAGTCGGGCAGTGCTACAGATCACTGACTTTGGCAAATCGGTTCTTGCTCTGTAGACTTCTATGTGTTCTGATGATCGGCGCATGGTTAGAGATAGATTTATGCAGCATAATGAGCTATTAAGAATTTCTCTGTGAGCGCATCGCCTTTCCAGAGAGTTCAACCAGCAAAATTAAGGCGCCCTCAGCGGTACGGCGAATTGAGTGAGCGCTTGAAACTCATCCCAAAATTCCACCGATTAGTGTCCGCAAACGGTCGATGTTTGCAGCCACAGCGGAAAGAATCCCACTTCAATTCGCTTCAAGTCCAAATAGAAATGCGGCATAATCAAAATTTTTGGTCACCTATTTTGGTGTAGATGCCTGAGACCGCTCGACAATAAAATGGGGAGGGAAAGTATCAGGGAGAATAAGAATTGCCTCGAGATTACTACACCCAAATTTGGTTAGTCTCACTCGACATTATGGGAAAATTACTGTCCGTGCAAGTGCAGTCATCGAGTTTGCATTCTTTAAGGGTTCACTCTGAGGTTAATTACATCTTCAAAATAAGATGCAAAAATCGGTCTCACACTCCGGAATGTTCACGAGATCACGCGTTTCAAAACAGTATCTAGACATGCGCAACGTCTTATCGGTATTCATTTATTATAGGCCTTCGAAAATGCCTATGCGAAAACAGCGGAAGCTTATGTTAGGACCTAATAACTACTTCCTCACAAGGTTTTAGATAGCCATGTGTACCTGTTTGCGAATCAGAAGCCAGTAATATGTCTCAGCCCTCAAACCCGCTTGAAAATGACTTCCATCACTTTGCTTGAAAGATTTTGTAACAGATTTCCGGCTAAACTAACCGTTACCTATGGCGCACTGATTTTGCGATGACTTTATAAAATAATAATAGACAAATAAATAATACTTGCTGTGTCAGAAGTGACCCAGACGCAGTAACCCAGTAACCTAGAGTATTTAGAGCTCCTGCTTGTTATACACCATGCCTTTCCACTTGAGATACTTCTCCATCTCCCATCAAGTGTCCCGAAACTTCTTAGAGACAAGATGGTGAATTTCACTTCTGAAACTTCAATACCGTTCGATTATTGGCATTATCATTTGTATCATGCATTTGCTACAGTTTTACAAATGAAAAAAATGTGTGTTATTACAATGGATCATCAAGATCCGTGCATACCTCCTTCACTAGTACATTATCGTGTGCAAGGCATATGAAACACCCCTCACTCGATACATTTATTCCAATATTTATATATTAAATATGTTGAATAAAACGTCACAAAGACTACGGATTAATTGTGGGGCTCGATCCCACGAGGAACTGAACATTATTGAGTGTGCTGTTGGGGTGGAATGACTGAGGGATGAATTCAAAGGAAAGAACATTCCGGACAGTGGGCGGGGTTTATTTGAGCAATAACGCGAGTGCACTGCCGTGATTAGATGGGGGAGGAACGTGTGAGTGGTATATTTACAATTTTTAAAGGTCTCGTACTACTCGCGTACTGCACATTAGAGGGACAAAGCTGGAACAAAAGAAAAAAAAAGAATGGCCAACATATGAAGGGCCAAAATTCACCAGTAGACAGAGCGCAATTACTACACAAAGAAAGCATGAATTTGGCAGTTTGCCAGGAAATTCAAAACAATAAACGTATTCAGGACTATGTTATTGTGGAGCCATTTCTCGGTGCTATGGCAGTATTGACACATACAGGCCACATTCAAAGGAGGAGACAGCTTCTTAGTCACAATGATGATCTCAGATCTCTCTCGAACAGAAATCCAGACGTAGACCCCAATTTGGGGAGGGAAAATCACCACTTAAAGCCGAGTGATCTATCCAAAAGAGGATGAAATAAGGGAAGATACGACAAAACAACTCAGAACAACTCGAAATAACGCTGAAATAATCGAAAATTCGGGTAAAACACGACATATTTAGAAGTATGGACCACACACAGACACACAAAGAGCACCGCGTCATACACCAATGCGCAAGAGAAATGCGAATATCGTTGAGATTGTGCGCGTTTTCTTCGATGTTCCTACGAACTCAATGGATTCTTCAGCGCCTATCGGCGAGCCAATTCCGTTCGGAACGCCTCGATGATGTCCTGCTTGGCTTTGTTGATCTCCAGACGCACTTCCACCATTAATTCGGCTTTAAACCTGGAAAGAAACTCGTAAAAAATGTGGCAGCCATGAGAATTGTACCGCTATCTGGATGGTTCTAACAGTCGATTCCAAACATAGATTTCATTTCAGTGTGAAGTGCGAAAGATAGCTCTGCAAGAATTCCAAAAAAAAAAACACACGAGTCAGTTCTTTCTGTGAAAGTCAGAGTGACTGCTAGGCAACAAATATTGATATATAATAATACTAACGCAGAAGATCTATCTAGAAATGAGAAAAACCCGATCAAATAATTCCCTCTAACATTTTTGGTGACGACAGATACTCTGATATTAAAGCTCAACAATTCCATAGGAAGGCAACAGAATGTTGCGAAAACGGGGAACCATGCAAAGCTTACTCCTTGTAGTTATTAACTTTTATACTGGCAAGAAATACACCATGCAGCTCTTACAAATCTTATTCCGAATCCAGAAAATTTTTCAACACTGCGAACACTTTTTCATCTGCAATATTTCATCCAAAAATTGCTGGATATTCGATCTCTTAGGTTTACTCCCTATCCTGGGGTATGTCAAGTTTTAGTATCGCCGTATTAGTCGTACACATACTGTTTCTTCTTCTGTTCCATTTACAGTACCTCGCAATATTTCTGGGAACTCAAAATATTTTCAAAAAAATTGATAGCGAGGAAATATAGCCACCGTATAGGCCTCAAATTCTAATAGAAAGCAAAACTGGAGCACATTCCAAAGGGCTCATCTGAACAGGTCAATATTCTACTAATGAACAACTCTTATTTGTGAGATGTAAAAGCATTTCTAGGTGAAAACCAAAAAAAAAACCCCTTCCCGATGTCTTGATGGGATTTTCGGCGACGCTCCGCCTAACGGGATTTATTGTCACTTTTACAACACTTCGTTACAACATACCTTTCCAAGAACTCCGGCGTAATTACAGCATTATTTGGAGCTAATCCATTCACTTTGACGGGATCATCCTGGGACGAGATGGACGAGCCGGATGGGACTCTGAATAAGCTCGTGGATAACACGAATACGATGTTGCTTCTTTCATAGAAATCATCGCTAAAATACACACTTCCTGTGCGTCTTCGGGCTATCCGTGTTTCCATTCGTTTTAACTGGCTCCCATTTCCTCGGCGCAGTCCCTGCATTGCTCGGGGCCGCGAATCCATTTACTGGTGGGATTGTGCCGCATCCACTATCCGATGAACCTGAAAAACCGAAGGCGTAATCCTTGGGAGCCGTGGAGACTACAAAATCGTATGAAAACATCGGACTAAAAGCTTACCATTGCTGGCATTCGATTTGGAATCAACAGCATCTGCTTTCGCTTGGCTAATCTTCTTTCGGTTGAATGTGGCAGCCAGTTCCGAGAGCAAATCGCCGTGAGATGAGCCGGCCACTGGATAAAAAGGCATTTCCCATGAATATTCAGAAAGAATACGAAAGAAAAAAGAAAATGAAGAAAATTTGCCCGTCCCTACCTGATCCATGACCACCAGAAGCTTCCGCAATAGATACCGAGCGACCTTCTTTAATTCCACCGGTCTTCTTCAACTGTGCTCCTCTTAATTGGTCAGCCAAGCTAAAAATTTAAATATTTTCCCCTCGATTCGCCATCCCACGCCTCGAATTACGTCATGCGTTCGCAAAATTGTTGCGGAAATAAGGAAATTTCCACGAAATCCCAAGTCACCTCATTCCTTTAGAATTGTCAGCCTTCAAAAGATTCGGCGGAGGTGGCGGAGGAGGCGGCGGTGCACCACCAGAAGGTGGTAGCGGAGGGGCCGGTGGAGGACAAGAAGATGGTGTTGAGGTTGGTGGCGCAGGTGGTGCAGGAGGAGGTGCGGGTGGTCCTGGCGCGACTCGCGATGGACTGGCGGTTTGCTGCTAAAATTGCAGAGGTTCAGTAGTTTCAAAAAATCCTGCAATGTTCGATGAAGTTACATGTAGTAAAAGGCAAAAACCAGTGAAATAAAAATTTTCGCTTTTTTTGATAGGTTTGGAAGTTTGGTTTAAATACTACTCGAATGACCAGAAAATAAATAAACTACGGGGTGCAACTAAGGCCGAACTCACCTGGCCATAGATATTGCAGGGGCCATTCGAAGAAGAACTCGATCCTTGGGAAGATCTCCTCTGTTGTTGTGAGAGCGATAAACTGCCTTGCACGCAATGCGAGGTTTTTCTGGAAGCGATGAAGTCATGCAAGAAAACTAAGCTGTAAAAACCTCATCACTCTTACTGCCTTCGAAAATCTATGTTTCATAACCCAATAAATAGTTTCTGGCCCAATAAACTATACGATGTAATCTCCTTGAATAAAAAGGTCGTATTCGGAATCTTCACGAGCAGGACAACTCGAAAGTACATTATCAACAATTCTGATCAAGGCCAATACCAGCTGGACAATTTTTGGCCACATCTGAGGATGGGAAAAATCCTTTAGGTTTTTTTAAATCCGAATTTTGGAATTTCGTCTAACCTCTGGATCAAATCTCTGGTTCCTTCGAGTTTAACCAAAAATGTCCAATTCTAGATTGCCGACCCCACGTTCAGACCAAGTCTACAGCGGCAGTATGTATTTAAATATGATACCGGATATGACCCAAAATTGAATTTTTCCCACTGTTAAGACCTTATCGAAGAAAGTACTTTTTCTAATAACACGCATGTGAAGCTTGCCTCTTCCGAAAGCACGCAATTAGTTTTCTTGTAAACAACTGATAACGCCTATTTCTAGACATAAGGAAAAAGTTACTGTAGTTACCGAGCAAAACCTTATCGAAGCTAAGAGGATTTTCACGGTAAACAGTGTAAAAAAGCAACCATCTTGTCGCCAGTATTCCCGGATTCCTGCTAAATTTGTCCAAAGATTTCAGTGAAATGATAAGAAGCACTTTCAGTCACCATCAGGTGAAGTGAAGAATTTTTGGCAAATTCCAAAACAAAGATAGAAATAATCCGTTGCTAGAGACGAAAACAACCTCGGTGAAAATACTGATATGATCATGGCTAGTGCAGTTGTAAAAATGAACTCTCCTAGGCCACAGTAGCAGCAGGACGCGGCGTACACGTGTACCACAAGTATAAACGCGGCTATGGAAGATAAGCTCGACAGCTCACCTGAATCCCGGATGCATCTGGTTCATCGGCGCATGCGCAGCAGCTCCCGCAGCGTTGTCTTCTTGATCCCTGAACGATGGCGCCGACTGGATATGCGACATCATATGTTGATGCGGGTCCTGGTAGACGTTGTCTGCAATACTGCCTCTTTTTCACAGTATAATCACGATGACAGCGCCAGTCTAACAGGTTATGCATAATTGAATTTCAATTGTAAAATAGGCACAGTCACACTTTTGCAACGCTCATAAAAATCCGGAAAAAGTCCCTGGAAAACTCAACAGACCGTGCAAATTATTACGGTAAACAGCGTGCTCATTCGAAGACGGCTGTGGATTCTGTCGACAGCAGAACATCAACTACACAGAAACACGCTATTGATCAAGCGTCGCGAGGATAAAATCTGATAATCCAGGCACAAGTACGGCTAAGTCCCAGATGAGAAAGCTGTTTACGGTGTGTCACTAGTGGAACGTGACCGTACTCACTACCTACTCGTACAGTGCTCCTAGAAAAAAGCGCCTACTCGTCCCATAATCCCAATCGATGTCGGAGAAACAGCATTTTCTGGATTGAAATGGGCGCACGTAATTTGATGCGGTTTCTTTTTGCAATTTATTCTGTGGCGCGGCTTAATTTACTATTCTACTCAATAAAATTCTGACAAACGACCATTTTCATTATTTGAACTATAGGAATTCCAGCAAGAAAAACAGGTGCACAAGACGAAAAACTTCGTAAATTTGGAGAAAAATGGGAAACTTTTCTTTCCCTAGCTAATAATTCGATTCCTAGCTTAGTCAAAACAAATATTTTGGAGGGACCATCAAACTTGATGCGAATACTATAAATCGCAGCCTTAACGCTCAAAAGGTATTGAAACCCAGCATTATCAGGGAAACGCAAAGGAAACCCTAATGGTCGCGATTGACTCATTCCAAAATCACTTCTGTAGGAATCATTAAGTGGTTTCAAGATGATTTCTCGTTAATGGGTTTCCAATTTCAACAAAAATTGTGAATACGTAAAATATCACCAGTAGCACACGGTCTAGTGGGGAAGGGAGGGGGGAGGGGGTGGGGTGAGCATCCACGGAGGTGCGGAAATTTTCACCGGTCACAGCTCGCCTGAGCCAGGTTTTGCCACCCAGGACTACCCAAACGGACTGAATAATTCGTTTCTACTGATGCTCTCCCACAAAGACGAGGAAAAATACCTAAACCACTAAAATGAGCACCATCAATGTGGGAAATTTGAGAAAAAAAATTTATGAGGCACCACAGCATCGGCCCCTTCGAATAAAACACCAACCTATGACTCGAAGCCTAACCTAAGATTTATAGGACGTTTCCTATTTCATCGGGAAGAAGAGCATTTCCAGCAATTGCAAGCCAATTAAACGCTACAGCCAAACGAGAAACGACGAAATGCAGGTTAATCAATCATAACCCGATACAAATGTGTCTTGGCATAAGTGCATGTGTGCAAAATCTGTGCATTAGTTACTAGATTCTGCGACATTGCGGAAAATCACCAAGGTAACAGGAAGAAAAAACATGGCAGCTGTGCCACAGCCAATTTTAATGGCTTCGAGAGGAAAAAAAACTAGAAGGGCAGAATGTCTCTAGGATTGAATTTCTTACGAGCTCTTGGATGCTTTGTTATTTCTAGATAGTATACATATAACGTAGCCAAAACATCGCATATGCTAGAAAATTTCCAAGGAAAGATCCATGCCACTATAATCCAGGAAATAATTCCGGCAACAATTAGGTCAAAAGTCAATTTATTCATTATATTTAGTCTTGCTCTACTAATGAGCATTCGTGCGGCTACTGGAACCTTTTTCCTTTTTTGGTCATTCTTCATTCTCAACAAGAAAGTGAGAAAATGAAAAGACCTCCACATAAGCACCTAAATAAACTGGACGTTCGAATGAAAATGAACAAGAAAAAATTGGGAAGCAAAAAACACTAACAATCGCCACAGCCTAGTGTCTTATAAACACTCAAAGACAAAGTCACCGTCAAACAAAAAGGACGAAAAGCTTCAGGAACATATGACTAGGCCTTCGTTGAAGAGTTGCAGGAAAACATGGAAAATCTCCGACACGGCCACCACAAAACACCCACAATGTTGGTTGAATGGGAAGTACAGCAGCCACCATCGGTGTCGGACTAACGAAAAACTCACGAATGGACCGGGATGACTAAGAGAAATGCTCTCTTAGAAGCGCATTTGTCATGCAATCACCATAGCGTTGAGTACTGTCGATGCGTCATCATCGACAGCACGCTGTAGAGGTGTTTTTACAACGTAAAGGGGGAAACGTTTTCATAGGAAATCACTTAAAGTGGACCGGACATTCCTAGCAAGGCCGAAATCAAACTTGGAAAACAAAGGGACTCTAAGCGGAAATCGCAGAAAAGAGGAGGATCACTGTCCATATCGCCAATAACCATAGCATCCGCATCTATTCATGTCATAAGAAACAGAAGGGAGCTCTTAGAAACTCTAACAAAACAGAACCTCTCAGAAACTACACCTATCATACAGGATTTTTCACTCCTACGATTTCAGAACAGAAATATGGCAAAAAACCTGTACAGCTGCGAAATAGAGAAGTATCCAATGAGCACTTTTTGCGAAGACAAGTTCTGGAACTTCAAAGTACGATGACTCAGCAAATTTTGATTGTTTTCGCCATCAATAACTCAAAAGTCGTCCTGGCGGGCCGGCTCGAAAATCAAACAATTAAATGGAAAATAGCACAGAACAAATGAAGTAAGTTGACGATATATACTTCTCCGTGAACATCAGGAGAGAAAAAAGAGACAGGAAAGAAAGGCATGGACAAAACTTATTAGTTCTGAGACTGCTTATATAAAATAGGCATGAAATTTTAAACGAAGTAGAAGAAAAGGAAAAAGCAGTTAACAAAAAATCTACCCTCTCCTATTTCCAACATGGAAATTTGAGAAATTAAATAGTAAAAGAAGAGATGAACATTGATAGGAGGCAAGGAAATCGTCAAATAGTCTAACGCTTCTGATAAATGCAACAGAATTTCCTTACTTCACATTTCATAGCTGACTTCTAAAAAATTACTAACAAGGGAAGTGCAACAGGCCAGACTCGCAAATCGGAATGAAACCTATCTGGCTTGAATCTTTGTTGGAGAGGGTGTTACAGTATATATTTCATTATTGCCCTCGATTCCACAAAACAAAAATCCCACCACAGTACCATATGCGCTGCAGCACTCGTCCGTCAGCGACGATGTGGCCGAGTGGGGAGGATGCTGCACTGTCAGCTCGAGAGTTTGAACCCCGTCATGCGCACCTACCTGTTTTGCTCTCTCATTTTTTTATTCCCCCTGTGTTGTTGAAATCAAATTTAAAAGGTTAGAAGATAATACTTATCCTTACTGACGCACTAGGCACGGAATAACTACGTTATATAAAACCTACTTTTCTCCCTCGATTAGCTATAAAGTAGCAGTCACTTTTCACGACTGTAACTCAAAATCTTTCCCACTCGGTTCATAATGTTCGAACCTTCACGCGTCGTGGCCCTTTTGTTGGCTCGGTTTGGTCCGGGTGATGGCAACTGTGCAACTCGTGATGAGCGGAAGTTGGCCGAAGCATTTGGAAGGATTTTTCTTGAGGCTGCTCACTGCGAGCTTACAATAGCAGATGAAGACGCTTCGTTACCCTTGGAAGGCGGCAGGGTATACTGATTTAGATCCAGGCTCTTTCCTCACTCCAGTGGAAGCCTGCTTCCCCTCTGATCTCTGCAGTGAATGCGACTGTAATGATTGTAGCAGAATTTCTTTCATTGTCTGCGCGTATTGTTCTCACCGCTTTTGCTTTGAACACTTCATTGTCTGTGTGCACCGTTGCTGCCAGTAAATGCTTTCTCATTGACCATCCTTTTTTTGTTTTGAATGAAAATTTTACAATTTTCTAGCGACTCGAGGGAAAGCTGTACGATCACTAAACTACGTTCATAGCATAGTAGTTATTCTATAGCTAGTACGTCAGTAAAGACAAGTGTTGTCTTCTAGCCCTCCAAAATTGATTTCAATAACATAGGAGGAATAAAAAACAAAAATGCAAAACGAGTGTCAATGACGGTATCCAAACCCTCGACCTCCTGCCTATCAGTCCGCATCCTCTCCACTCGGCCACCTCGTCGCTGACGGACTAGTGCTGCAACGCATATAGTACTGTGGTGGGATTTTTGTTTTTTGAAGCCGAGGGCAGTAACAAAATATATACTGCAACACCCTCTCCAACAAAGATTCAAGCCAGATAGGTTTCATCCCGATTTTCGAATATGGCCTCTTGCACTTCCCTTGTAAGTTACCCTATTAGGAAGGTGCTTTTCTTTCGACATTTTCTTCTCGATAAGTTTTCAAATAGCTCAACAATATATTTAGGTTTTAAGACGTGTCTGGCGTTCACGACTTCGAAAAAGTGCGTACAATGGGAAAAATAAATAGATTCGTAAAATAATCCCAAGAGCCTCTAAGCACTTTCTTCTATCGCGCCAGCTATTTTTTCCCTCAGAATGCGGAAAAGTAGAGTAACAGGATTTAGTTTGAAATACGATGTAGATCACTTGAGGAGACCCCCAATATTATTACACAGCACTCGAAACATCAACAAAAATACATGGAAAACACACCATTCGGGATCTGATACTCTCCTCCATGCACGAATTGGTGATTCAAATAATCAATCGCTTGACCAACCGCTGACACAAAGTCTCGAGCTTCTTTTTCTGATGAGAAGTTAAGGCCGTAAACCTAGAAGCAGAAAAGAAATCTTCAAAGAAAGGTGGAAAAACAAAAGAAAAGCTCTGGGTTCTCCAAAAGCCTTGTTTTCTCCTCTTTTTGTCTGCTCCTGCTGCAAAGCATTTGCAAGTAACCAATGTTCAATGTTCACAACGTCTATGCTGACTAATCCCACTGGCGCCAGTATGACTGACATCCTCATTCTATTCAACAGTTTTCACATTCAATGTGATTCATTCTTCAACAACAGCACAGAACACACAAAGGGTAGAAAAATGCAAAACTAACCTGTCGTTGTTGGTAGAAAAATACAAAACTGACCTGTCGTTGTTCATCTCTCCATTGATGGAACGTTGGAGTTGCTGTGTGATACTTGAGCTTGTGATGGATATTACAGTTCAGCACCCAAGCACCATCCTAAACCGACAAGGATCTCAATTTTTGGTTCAAAAACACAGCGAAAAGAAGCGAACACAAGAGTTTTCTCAAGATGATAATTTTTAGAGCAGTGAAGGAGAATTACCTGTTCCCTAATGGCAATGATTCTAAACGTCTGTCGAGCGGCGTTATGCAAAATCTGGATACTTGAAAGTTGTCCTTCCGTACCATCCGGAGCCTGCCATTTTTTACGGGTTTCGTTGTAGATCATGACTTCTGCCGCTGCCGCAGCCATCGATGACTCACTGAAACATTGTTGGATAACAAAGGGACCACAGAGACACTGAAAAAATGGAAAAGGACTTGTATTAGCCAGTAATTTTCCCTTACTAAAAATAACCATGTACAGCGGCAAATCATTACAGTCAATAAGGAAAAAAAAAGAAAATTTTGTAAAAACAAACATGGTACAGGATGACTACAACAGCATGGATTGAAAGCAGCAACCTCGGAGTCTAGTTATTAAATTCAGGCAAAAATCTAACGAGAAGAAATTACCACTATCTTAATTATCTTATCATTAAAATCAGATTAAATAGTGCCAAATTGTTCCCTCAATAACTCGGATATACGCTTCTTGCTCCGAAGCTGCTTCATCACAACCTAAGCTATTTCCAGAAAAAAAAACCATCTCTATTTGTTTTAGAGCACGAACAGAGCAGTGAGGATTAAATGTAGCGCCCATGATGACGCACGTTTCGTAAGTACTTTCGTTAACAATCCATTTCTTCGCGAGCATTAGTCGGGAAGGAAAAACTTAGATGAGATGAGAGCTAATAGCAAATCAACTGTGACCCTCTTCGCATTCTCCGAGAACTACGTGAAATTAGCTGAGCCTCAAAGACTAGTTTGAAACCGCAACGATAAAAGAAAGCCCTTTTTTCTGTGCACAGAAATATTTGATCGGATTTTTTTCAACATCACAGAAGCTGAATTGATACCAAAATATAAACAAGGGGAGCAAGATCTAACATCCAAAAAAGGATTGAAAAAAAAGAGAATTCTCCATGAATTTGGAAGCGAGAACGTGTCGCGAGCATTAAAAAAGAGAGAAAAGAGAGAACTTTAAAAATTTAGACGGAATTATGGCTGAGTGAAAAATTTCGTGAGAAACGTGAAAAATATCCGAGAACAAAGGAATATCCAGGAACACCGGAAGATCCGATGGTCAAGAATAATCATCTTCCGTGCAATGTTTCGACCACAAATCAAAAAAAAACTGAAGCATTGAGATACCACCAGACGATAAGATGTTTTGAAACAATAACCTACACATTGTATTATTACTTGCTGCTTATTATAATTACCAGTCTGGCCGTCCGGCTGACGCCGGACTTCCAGACTTTTCCTAATGCTCGCTTCGCTCGCATGGCTTCATCCCTTCTTCATTAAAATAAAGTCACAGCTATTCCACATTTTTTGCTATAATGTGTCCCACACCCTTTCCATTGCTTTTTCTCATGTAAAAATGCACTTATCAAAGAGGATTAACCTCCTCGAAGCAATTTTATCATTTGCTCAACTGAAATAGCTTTTTGTAACTAAATATAACCGGTTGACCGCAGAAAATGGTCTATCATTCTTTGTTTGCTATAACTGGTCAAGTGATAAGAGTCAGTTAGAACATATAAAGGTGGAGGGTGCGGTGTGTTCATAAACAAATGAGAAGAGAAGAACGCGGGGGAGGACGTAAGAAGAAAGGATTCACACGGATTGCATACTAATCCGCGCAGTGGTCTGACATCTAGTTTTTTTTAACAATTGATGTTAGACGCCATCAAATCGAGTTAACAAATATGGACCTAACTCATGACATTTCCCTGGTAGCTATATTTTCAGGCGCTCCTCCACTTTTGAGCGCAGGCGCAGCCCTATCACAGCAGTGGACCCGTCTCCCCCCACTTTGGGCGCCGGCGCACCCTTATCACAGTGGTGGACCCGTCTCCCCACTTTGGGCGCCGATGCACCCTTATCACAGTGGTGGACCCGTCTCCCCCCACTTTGGGCGCCGGCGCACCCTTATCACAGTGGTGGACCCGTCTCCCCCCACTTTGGGCGCCGGCGCACCCTTATCACAGTGGTGGACCCGTCTCCCCCCAATTTGGGCGCCGGCGCACCTTTATCACAGTGGTGGACCCGTCTCCCCCCACTTTGGGCGCCGGCGCACCTTATCACAGTTGGATCCCGTCTCCCCCCACATTTGGGCGCCGGCGCAGCCTTATCACAGTGGTGGACCCGTCTCCCCCACATTGGGCGCCGGCGCACCTTATCACAGTGTGGACCCGTCTCCCCCCACTTGGGCGCCGGCGCAGCCTTATCACAGTGGTGGACCCGTCTCCCCCCACATTGGGCGCCGGCGCACCCTTATCACAGTGGTGGACCCGTCTCCCCGCATTATCACAGTTGGACCCATCTCCCCCCAGGGCGCCGGCGCACCCTTATCACAGTGGTGGACCCGTCTCCCCCCATTTTGGGCGCCGGCGCAGCCTTATCACAGTGGTGGACCCGTCTCCCCCCATTTTGGGCGCCGGCGCAGCCTTATCACAGTGGTGGACCCGTCTCCCCCCATTTTGGGCGCCGGCGCAGCCTTATCACAGTGGTGGACCCGTCTCCCCCCACTTTGGGCGCCGGCGCACCCTTATCACAGTGGTGGACCCGTTCTTCCCCCACTTTGGGCGCCGGCGCACCCTTATCACAGTGGTGGACCCATCTCCCCCACTTTGGGCGCCGGCGCACCCTTATCACAGTGGTGGACCCGTCTCCCCCCATTTTGGGCGCCAGCGGCTCCTTATCACAGTGGTGGAGCCCGTTCTTCCCCACTTTGGGTGCCGGCGCACCCTTATCACAGTGGTGGACCCGTCTCCATCCACTTTGGGCGCCGGCGCACCCTTATCACAGTGGTGGACCCGTCTCCCCCCACTTTGGGTGCCGGCGCACCCTTATCACAGTAATGGATCCGTCTCCCCACATTGAGCCCCGGCGCAGCCTTATCACAGTGATGGACCCGTCTCCCCCCACTTTGGGCGCCGGCGCACCCTTATCACAGTGGTGGACCCGTCTCCCCCCACTTTGGGTGCCGGCGCACCCTTATCACAGTGGTGGACCCGTCTCCATCCACTTTGGGCGCCGGCGCACCCTTATCACAGTGGTGGACCCGTCTCCCCCCACTTTGGGTGCCGGCGCACCCTTATCACAG